>JAWNNQ010001049.1:317500-319908 GCA_035044765.1 Leucophenga montana
ATGCCGTCGTTTGCTCGCTTTCATGCGCATGACAATGTTTGTGCCGGCGATAACGACAACAAAACGTCGCTGCAGACAACCGCGCTTTCTTCCTTCCTTCCGTCCGTCCGACCGTCCGTCTTTCCATTCTTCCTTTTGTATACATATATGCTAATCTAAAATGTCTCGTACTGATTGCTACAACAACGCCCATGATTTAAATTTTTTTTTTGTTTCTACTGATCCGCAGCCAAAATGATTGCAGCTTGGCGCGAAAAATATTTTTATTTATTTTGCAACAGCGTTAAATTCATTCAGAAATTGCAAAAAAATAAATTTTATTTTCACTGTTTAAGCACTAACGAAACTTCAATGCGCTACATTTTCATATGGAAAAATTCTTTATTGCTGAAATCTTTCTAAAAATAAATTTTTAAATAGTTAAACTTTTTCGGTGTCGGTGCTAATTGAACAAAAAGAAGACCTTTTTGTGCATTAGAGTGTTGTGGTGTCAAGCGTAAAACTCATACAGAAATTGCAAAACATTGAAATGTAGCACATTGAAATAAAATGTGTTTTGTTTTTGTTTTAATATGTTTGCATATTTGTTTGATTTTTCCATTATACCACTGGGTTAGTAATGCAAAGACGTAAACGCTGAAAAGACAAAGTGCCAATTTGCGGATCGTAGTCATAATAAGCCTTGAAATTCGTAAGACTCCATCTACTACTAGTACATTAAAAAAAAACAAAACTAAGTTACTGCATTGCTAAAATTTCTTTAATATGTAGTTATAATTTTCTTAAACTGCTATCATGACGTGAGACCACCACCTAGTTCAGCACATGTTAGTTCTAGAAATGATATTTTGGTTTCAACACTTGTTGAAGTGTGTTCTCCAAAGCAGCTCAATATTGGTGTGCTCAGCGCTCTTCAGTATGCTCATTCATTTAAGCTTAAGGATGATCTTCTAAGCACTTCGCTCTAATTGTATAAATTAGCTTTAAGTAATATGTATACTCATTTTGTATATTGAAGAACACACATTTTAATGTTTTTTGTTTTGTTTTTTGTTTCTTTTTTTTTTCGTTTCTATATTTTTTTCTTTCTTTTATTTTTACTCTAATGTATTGAGTTTTTACAGTTTAATATTGTTGCGCCAACTTGTAGCCTTCCATTTTCGTACACCGTATAGCTAAAATTTCACTTTGACAAATGCTAAAACATAACACAACTCCAAATGGAAAATCAGACAATTTAAATAAGTTAGTTATAAGCGTAAGTGACGCTTTTTAGCGTTTAGTTATATTGATTGCACCAAATATTACGCAAGAAGTAATACAGGTTGTTTTTTTTTTTGTTTTTTTTTTAATAAAAAAATTTTATTTCTATTATTTTGAATTTAAAAGCTTACTTCTTGCGTGCATTTCGGCAGACACTGTTCATTTAAAGCGTGTAGTAGTATGCCGTATATGTCGATGTAATTCGCTGCCACATAGGCTAAGCATTATCGCACACAAACACTCGCAGCTCTTTGTATTAACTAGTCTGCATTTAAAAACAAATTTATTGTTCCTCGTTCGATCATTATACGTAGAGCAAAGTGCATAATAGCGTCTATAACGAAGTGCACACACACTCGCAACTCTTGGAGTACTTTGGTTAACTAGTTGCAAACATACAAATTTTCCATACATTTGAAATTTGTGAATAGCTTTTTTCAAGTAAAGTTACATAAAGTTAAATCTAATTAAAAATATTCCATAATTTAATTGTAAATGTAATTGTTACAAAATGCTGTAAAAAACTAATAGACACGATCAAAAATTAGTGGACTTTTTAAGTGTATTTTAAATAAAAATGCCGGTCATCGTCTGCTGCTGTTGTTGTTGTTGTTGTTTGCTGTTGTGGGCAAATGCATGCTGTGCAAAGAGCAACTAGAGAAGAAAAAAAAACGGCATTTTTTTTTTTGCACACTTGTCTCATTTTATTATTATTATTGTTATTATTGTTGTTGTTGTTATAGTCGACAACAACATCATCATAATCATTGTCTTTTTTCTCTCTCTCTCTCTCTCTTCTGTGCATGCATTTATATATCTTTACACTCATCCAACTCCACTACACCCTTTATTCTACACATTTATAGGCAGATAAATGCACGCTGCTGCTGCGGCTGCTACATCTAAATGCAGTGTAGAAGCAACAAAAAACAACGCAAACACACACACACACACACACACACACACAGAATAAATGAGTAAAGCAAAGTCATCATCATCATCATCAGCATAGTAGTATTTGTCGTTGTTTTACCGGTTTATTTTATATGGTGTCTGCTAAATGCAGAGAGCGTCGTTGTCGTGCACATCGCATCGCAACACAACGCATCGCATCGCAACGCATCAAAAGTGAGAGAGAGCAATAC
>JAWNNQ010001051.1:0-21569 GCA_035044765.1 Leucophenga montana
CTTTCGTATAGCTATACATTCATTCATCTGTCCGTCTTAGCATACATGCCGTCCATGCTGCTCCACCACCTTAAGGTAAACTTTTAGTAGACTCACTAATGGCAACTACCCTCAGAAAAGTCATCAGCACCAGAGCATCATCGTTGCTCATCAAGCATTCATCTGCCAGCCGTCCAGCCGTCCAACCGTTCCTCTTCATCTCATTTAATAGAATGTCACACAGCAGCAACAACAACTTTAAATCTGCTGCCTGGATTTTCTTATTGGAGTATGACGTCGAGCAGCACTTTTCTATACTTATGTAAACTCTATGGCCATCCATCCATCCATCCATCCATCCATTCATTCATTCATTCGCTTTGCTCGCCTGTCCGGCTAAAGTTTATTAAGGATATGCAAATATCCTTAATTCGAAAATGATTTTTAATAGGATCGAATGGAATTAGTTTATTACTTTTAATGAATTTTTTATGTCGCCGTTGTTGTCGCTGTCGTAGTCAATGTTGATGGCTCTGATGAATTTCTCGAGTCTCGTAAATCGATTTCGACTTTTTTGCTGGTCGTCGTCCTCATTTGCTGTTGGTCTTTTGTTAGATATTTTGTTGTTGTTGTTGTTGTTGTTGTTGTTTGTCGCAGTCCAAATCTAAATAATACTTTTCATTTATAAATTTCCAGCTAAAAGCCAATCACGTGCTTTTTGGTCTACTATACGTGTACTTTTATTATAAAAGGCTGCGATTTCTCCAGCCTCAGCTGCAATTTTCCAGCTTAAGCTGATGTGAGAGACATAATGAAGTGGGTGTACTTAGGAGCGGGTGGGTTCCCATGCTCGTGACAATGTTGAATATAGCAGCACTTCATTTCTGGAACCCAAACTTCTTCTCGGTTTCTGTGTGTGTTTGTGTGTGTGGCTAATTTTTTCGCTTGCAGATGATTTATTGATTTAACGAGTGCTCTAAGACTAATTGATTTTATCCACAAATTGCGGCAGTAATTTTTCTCTGCTTAACCTTCTTTCATGTAGAAGCCAGTATTAATGAAACTTCATGGATAAAATGAAATGAGTTAAAGGCACGAAATACTTCGTTAGAAACGAATATGCTCACCGCATATGCTGCTAGACAACAGCCTACGCATGAGAAGACTTAAACATCTAAACGGATCTCAATGGATCTCTGCTTCAGAAACCCAGAAGAGTAAATTTCACTGTTTTGAGTTAATTTGTTTTCTTTTTTTACCATTCACACAAAGTGTTAAATGATATTGACAGTTTTTCAGAAAGTTTGTAATGTATTAAAGGAGACCCCATAAAATATATAGACGTGGGGTCTAACAATAGTCCGGTTAGTTGCTGATTTTTTATACGGTTTTTGGAAAATTCTAGAACATTTTTGACGCTTAACAATTGATTTACGACATTCAATTTTTTTACTTCAAGAAAATCGATCGACATGGAGACGAAACGTAAAATTACTGATGCAAGAAATTATTGATCTGAAGAAATGCCACCACCAATGCAGCAAGATGTACGCTATCCGTGCACTTTTGACTTTTTGTAAGAAAGGTGGAAAACAAAATTGCTTTATTTACTAGGGCAGTTTGGAAAGGATAAAACGGTGTAATTTCTCTATCGGGAAGCTCCCAATTCAATAGTTGGAGATAATCTTCTTTGAAAAAAAGTTTAAAAAAAAAGAAAAAGAAAGTAATACTTCAGATAAAATAAATAAAATTATTCCTCATCTTAATCCAATAGTTACACCATAAGTAGCTTGATAAGTACCTTCTCGTGAAACATTTCATCATCATTGATAAATAGTGAAAACTATAATAATAATATATAACCTAAAATAAATAAAGATAAATCATATTGATGAAATAATTTGACTATTCCTGAAACTGTTGCTATAGCACCAATTGCACCCGTTAATGATTATGGGCTATAGTCAACAAAATGAAATGGGTGATTTGAATGTGTAGACATTAATGGTGGCTTTTTATGGATAGATGTTTCAGATATAAGGTGCGTTTCATAACTATAGCACAAGTCGATGCATTCGAATAATTATGCTACAATTTCAATTGTGCTCACTAAATGACTAGTCTTTTAATGCAGAAATGGCAAAGGCACCATGTTTGCTTCAACGCCATTAGCCTCCAGAATGGACCATATGGAAAAATTCATTGGGTTTCAGATATAGGAATATGGGAATATGGTCACCATTGTTTTGAAAAAAACTAAGTTGGGAACGTTATCTTGTAAAAACCGTTGGGTTTCTCTGGCTTTATGGAATGGTGCCGAGTCTTGTTTAAACATCCAATGGTTTCTACCGAACTGTTTACGAATGCCCAAGGTAACAAAGCAACGGTAAATTTGTTGATTTACCTTTACGCCCTGTTCAATGAAAACGAGTGGTGAGAGTCCTGTGTAAGTTACTGCAGTCCAAACCATCACTGATGCTGGTGCTTGTTTTCGCAGAGCAATTCGCCGGTCTAAATTGTCATTTGATTTGCTCTTTAACCATACACGATCGTTTTGTTTGTTTACATATTGCTCAACCGTAAATCGTAGCAATTTTTTAATTGTTGTGCGCCAAGCTACCAGCAGACACATTGAGTTTTTAAGCCAATTGAACTGCGCTTTGTCGTACATTACGTTGAATTCTGCCTCCACCTTTCGAACCATTTCTGCTGATGTGGCTGTTTTTGAATGTCCACCTCCATGGCTATTTTTGATGCAACCATTATCATTGCAACGTGTCATGGTTCGATACACAAACTTTTTGTTCACACGTAAATGACGTAGCTCATTCACAATGGCTGGTTGCGATTTTCCAGATAAATACAATGCAATAATACAGTTGCGTTTAAATTCCATGTCGAAAACTATTTTTAACTGTGTCGTAGAACGATATGCTTCCGTAGGCTTGCAAACAGCATGACAGACTGACGCTTGACAAAACAAGAGCGCGCTGTCATTAGCCGTTTGATGGCTACAGCTGCGTGAAGTTGGTACCACTTCGAGTGCCAAGCCCTGTATATTGCAATATTTTTATAGGGCTTAAGACACTCATTCAAAAATATATATTCAGAGTGGTGGAGAATACTATGAACAATTAAACCATTTTCAATGACAAATATGTTTGGTGCTTTTTTTATTAATCCAGCATTAATGCAAAACGCATTAGTAAAACCAACTGGATACTTAGGTGTTTACTTGCTAATTGATACGTTTTTTTTTTTTAAGAATATACAAACGTATTTTAGTCCACACAAATATTTATAAACTTTAACACTCTCTCATAAATATACCAAATTAAATTTAAAGCCTTAACACGAAATCTATTCACTTTGCAAACATGTCCATTGTCTCAATTGCCAACTGACGAAAGCTGTGAGTGAATTGCTTGAGATAGGATGTTTGTTGTTGGCTCTTATTTTTCTTCTTTTTTTTTATGTGCAATTCAAATGATAAATGTTCAAAACCAAACACGTATTTTCAATTATTTCCTTTAAGAACTATTTTGCTGATGTAAAAGCGAAGACAAAATATATTTCGACGAACAAGATTTCGTATGCAAGGCAAAAACTGTCCACACAAATGAACTGAAGTTAACTGAGGAACGACAGGATGAATATAGTGATGACTGCCATAATACTATTTTCTTAGCCGATTTGCAGATTTCCATGCAAATGTCAAATCAGGTATGACTTAGTGGGTGATAAGTGCTAGAGGAGTGATTCAAGGGTGAGAGAAGAAAACAACTTTGCACCGTACTGCAATCTATTTAAATATGTTGACGCTGTTGTTGCGTTGCGGACGATGACGACGACGCTGGTTAGGGGAGTAAAAGGGTGAATGCACGTAGTGCTGCTGTGTCTAGCATTGCCACATTTTGCGAAATTCCTTAATTGTTCCGGTTAGCCGCACAATCCATTCTCTGAATTTTACATTTCAACCTCAAAATACAGGACGAGGCGAGGCGATGAGGCGAGTGAACGAAAGAACATTCGGAACGACAGAAGTACGTAAGGAAGGACATTAGTACGTTAGGACGATAACCGCGTCCAGGTGGTAATATGCAACTTGCAGGCGGCGGCAGTGTTCTGCAACGAACGATGTTTAAATCAAATGGAACGAACGGTGGAGGTTGCAAAAGGTAAACCACAGAAATACAAATCAAATTTTGTTGTGTGGCTTGGAGTAGGAAATAGTTTTTGGGCTGCGTTGTCGTTGTCGTTCTCGAATATCCTTGCTGCTATGCATCTATCTATATAAGTATGTATCTTAGGAAGCGTCTGCTGCTAGTTCTAAATATGAAATTGTTTGAAATTATGCACAGTCAACGCCGTTGGCACTGTATACCACTGTAAATATGTGTGTGTGTGTGTGTGTGTGTATCTTTATGCAATATATTTGTAAAATATGTTTTACATTCAAAATCTACGTGTTTGTTTCGTGAGCACACTTTATCGCTGTCGTTACCATTTTTGTTGTCGTTTGCTGCGCTTCAGCACCCTTTTTCAAATGTCACCAACGAAATGAAAGTAGTAGATATATTTATAGATACAAATAGACATTTGCAGCGACTGACACTGCGACAGCTACACGTACAGCACAGATATGCATGCATGCAGGTATTGTCAGTGAGTTATATTATGAACAACCAAAAAGCCAAATGGACGCGGATGGAGCATAACTGGCAGTTGCAGAAAGCTAGGCGAATTCAGACAGACAGACAGACAGACAGACAGACAGACAGACAAACAGAGCACGCAGTCCTGCGACATTTTGTTCAGGTAAACAGACAATGACAGCCAACTGACAACATAGTAGTGAGACTGACACGCACACTCTCATACTACTCGTGTATCTCGTATTGCCCCTCATATCAACCCCAATAGCCCCAATATCCATTCCATGCCAGCTCTAGTCTTGCACAATATAACCATGAACTCAGAATTTCTAATTCTTGTCTAGCAATCAGCGCTTCGTTGAATTTGTTGCGCCAATTTTGTAAAAGTTCTTTGCCATAACCTCAAAACCTCAACCTTAATGGTTGCGGCGCGCATTCGGCGGTTAGTTTTATAGAATTCAATTTGTTTAAAATGCTTCAAAACGCTTTAGAACTATTCTTGGCGTCTGCTTGTTTCGAATTAAGTGTATATACAATATATATTTAATATGTGCTTTATGCACATTGTAATTTAGTGCAAAATTTTCCAATTATCTATTAATCGGTTATGTTCTACAAATCGTTTTAGACTCAATTTCGTCTACATTTAAATTCGTTAGCGAAAATACTCGTACTACAACCATTTTTCGTTTTAGCTGGCTGTCAAAGATATATTTATTGGAAACAAAAATTTGGATGCCATCCGGACAACGCCCACAATACCGGTTATTTATTCATAACTAGGTCCGCTAGCGTCACCCAAATTTTGCATTTCGTCACTAAGACCCATATTAACCAAGAAAAAATTAGTATTTACTTGGTACTTCATTTGCAAACAGCACTTAACAAAGAATATGTAAAAACTTGTTGTGTATTGTAAGTGTCATTAAGTTTTATGTGAAGTTTAATATTATGTTTTAAGCCAAAATAGTCGAACACTTGTTTTTTTAAACACCAAAGGGTTAAGATGGTACAATATTCATGTTTCCGTATTTATATACCCACAGATAGTTATGCACGTTTATCAAGGTTAACTGGACAACAAAAGGTTAACCGGACTTTAAAAATTAACCCTGTCGGTTTACTGACTCTAAACGTAGATGGTAATAATTTTAAAAGACATTGCTCCATTTCTGAAGAAAATATGTAATCAAGTATCAGCTGTTTGCTTGTTTATAACAAGTAGTGTTGCAGTGCTTGCGCTCATGGCGAAATGGTTCTGTATAAAGTATTTTGCAGTTGGGAATGTAAGCGGGAGAGATTGTATAAGATATCTTATTATACTTAACTAGAACAGACATACATATATGCATCTATGTAGATCTTTGATATGTCAGAAGACACGAGTCAAAATCCCGTGTGAGATAGCGGATATACTAATTAGACGTATGAACATAGTAAAGCCATGCACAAATGCATTCATTTCGTAAACCAAATCAATTCGTGCAATGTTAAAATATGTACACATGTATCTACGCACGAAAACGCACTAATAATATACTCCGGCATGAGGCAGACGTGAGATTATTAGGCATTTGATCCATATTTCATCTGCACTTACATATTTCGGAAAATGGATATCAAGAGACAAATTGTGGTTTCTGAGGGTAATAGCACAAACAGATGCGAAACGAACTTGTTGAATAGCATAAAACGGGTTCCAAACACAAGTTACATATTCTAAAATTGATCGAATAAGCAAAGTATATTATTGAAAAGGGGGCTTCTACATACAAAAAACGATATGTTGTTTTTCAAACAAAGTTGACCTGCCCTAATTCTATTATACTTATTATAGTTTTAATTCATTTTATGATACAACATGTCAGAAAAGCACTACCTCAAAAGTCTACGTACAGCTGTATGTCAGACGCATGGAATGAGCAAAATATGCGATTACCGTTTCCTAAAAACATTTTTACAAATCCTTATCGCATTTTGGAATTTTTCTTCATAATTTTTCAATCAACTGGAGTGTCAAATCAATGTTACGAGTAATAGCGCCATAGACAACAACGAAAATCATAATGGTGCGGATGGGTGAAAAATTATTTTAAAGCTATATCTTGAGGGATAATGTATCAACTGCAAAATTTCATTTTACATCATATTGCTTATAGAGGTAGTATATTGTGAGTAAAATATTGTATTGTTTCCGTTTATACTGCGCTTCTATTACTGCATTTGATTGCTACAATTATAATCGAATATGTTATCGATTCAAATTTTTTTCAATAAATTTAATTGAAAATGTGCTTTCTTTCGAATCATTTTTAGTCATTCTTAACTACAACGACACCACAATTAGTGATGGCCAATTTCTCCTTCAGCATGCCTGAATTTGAACCCAAGCCATCCGTTTTCATGACTACATTCATGACATCGTCCATCGACTACACGTCCAAATACGACATGTTTATTGTCCAGCCAGCCTGTCTTCTCGGTACATATGAAGAACTGCGATCCGTTGGTATTCGGACTTCGGACTTTTTAGTCTCGAATTTTGCGTTTCAATTGACACGTACAAAAAAAACTGGTTGAGTCAAAAAGACCGATTAACAGATTTGGGGAACATCATCTTACGAAGAAGTGGAAAAACTGCTCTAATGCTTCCCAACTTGACTCCTATATTTCTGTACACACTCCAACTATATAACTATATAAACAAAGTGGTGGCGATGTCAGACCATAGACTACCCTAAATAGTAGTCAGCTTCTAATTAATAGAAAGCAGTTCGAAATAGCAACACAAGGAAGCTGTATAGATGTCTCTCATATATCATAGAAACACGAGACTGTGTGTGTGTGTTGTGTGTTTTTAAATATATTTTGCTATTTTTTTTTACTTTGCGTGTGCCCCGCCGTGCCAGTCACGCCTAATAATAAATTTTGGTTAATTTGGTTTATTTAATCTCCAAATCACCCAAACCGACTCGAAAAATAACTTCGGATTAGTAACCAAAGCAATTCGTTCATAAGTATCCATTACTACTCTCCGACTTATCCATATCCTCAAAAAATAATTATAGTACTTTGCGCTATTTTCTCTCTTCGCCGATTGTAGCTCGACATTGTGCAGCAATGATCTGCTTTTGTAAACAGGCATTGTACTGTAGCTCGGCAGCACCCAATTCTAATATATTTTTATTCTTATCTTAGAAACCAGCGCTGCTTTCGCCACACTTGCAATTGGCCTTGGTCAAAGCTCCACAGTAGACTAAAAGGCCAACCTGGCACGGATTAATTCAAATTTTAAATTTTGGAATTGCGCCGATATTTTTTATTTTATCGATAGCTAATGCATCATCAAAATATGTTACTTCTGACATGATTGGTGAAAGAAAGTATAATGATGATGAGATCCTTCAAATTCATCGGCAACTGCGAAGTTTCATGAGCAAACTAGCTGATAAATAGAAGAGTTGCCATAGAAAGTTGGCAGTATTTGAACAGCGAAAAAAGAAATGATTAGAGGGAAATATTGTTTTGTCTGATCCAATACGTAAAACAACTTGGGGCGAAATTGTAGCTGCTAGGAAGTCGCTTCATAGATAACGGGCGTAGATGTTAACGTCATAAAAAGATTCAGCACAGTTTTGCGGAAAATGGCATGTTGATATGCAATAAACTCAGAATCTTTTCGCACATATTCATGCGAAACGGCTGAAATTTTTGTTAACACCTATCCGTGGTTTTGTACGCCTCCATCTGTTCACAAAATTCTGCTACATGGTGCTGACATAATCGAAAATGTGTCGCTTCCAATTGGGATGATGGCGGAGGAGGCGCTTACAAAAGATTTTCGCAAAGTTCGAGAACATCACACACGGAAGAATTCCAGCTTAAATACAATGGAAGACCTGCTCAACCGTTTATTAGTTTAGTAATAAGTACATAAATTATTAAAAGCTTATTTTCGACATAAGTATTACAAAATCTTAAAGTTCTGCTTCTTTTGTGCACATTTAATCACTTGCATTCATTGGTTGTCATTATTTGAGTCATCCAGCAGCAGACGGCCGTCAGCAACGTTCGCCTCTGGTTTCTTTTCATTTATATTTGCATTTCATTTGGAACCGATGAGTGTGTTATTTAGTTTGCATTGCTCAATTATAAACTTGAAGTCATTGTTCCGACTAAGCGTCTCCGGATTGCCAATCAGTATAAGCAATCCTCTTGCACGCGATAGTGCAACGTTCAAGCGCTGTAAAGAAATATACAACAAGAAAAAATTATTTACCCCGTCCAAAAGTTAAAAAACTATTGTACAAAACAAACCCGTGGATTATCTAAGAATCCCAATGTTGGTGTAAAAGATCGTACAAAAGAGACAATTATTATTTGTTTCTCTTTTCCCTGATAAATTTCCACTGATCCACTTTCGATATTATGCCAGTTTCGAATATTAAGTTCATGTTTTATGTATTCATATTGTCCTTTATACGGGGATATAATGCCAATATCCGCTTGTTCAACTTTTTGTCCGTTTATGCCAAAATACATTAATTCTTTAAGATAAGTGAGAACTGTGTTAATTTCACAATGGTTAATCAAACTCGCATTATTTTTTCCCCGTAAAACTTCACCATACACAGCATGGAATATAATCGGAAAATCGGGATTTGGTGCCAAATACCATTGCTGGCATAAATTTAATTCAGCTGTAATTGAAAATAATTGAATTAGTATGTGCTGCCACACCAAACCACAACAACATTCAAAATAAAACTTACAATTTGCTGCTAGCGCAATCAATCGATCATTATAATACAATCTACTGTAGAGTCCAACAATCTTCGGATGCGAACGATAATTGCGGCGCAAACGTGTTTGAATTGCGTTATTATAATTAGAATCAGCATCCACTTTATAGCAATCGCGCTTTAATAAACGTTCCATCAGCGATACGCCCAAACCCAAATTAGTTGCGTGTTGTGACTGTAAGATAGCACCGAGCTGCTGTGGATCACCGGAGAGTATGAGACAAGCACGTGGCGATATGGCACATACAATGCCGCCTAGCGTTTCGACTTCTGTAGATGCAGCGGCTTCGTCGACAAAGATATGCGTAAAGACTGGTGCATCGTTAGCATTTCTGCCAAAGTCTCCAGTCGCCAATTTACTTGCAACGCTCAGCGTACAGACGACAATGCGAAACATGTGCAGTATATCAACATGCGGATAAAAATGCGACGACCCATGCATATTCGAATATGCCAGCAGTAGTTCATTAACATTATCGATCCGGTGGTCACTGACTTTTGCATATATGCGCGTCAAAGATTTACCATCAAATTGCGAAGAATTACTTATGGTGCGCAACAAACGCAATGCAATCTCATCGCAGGCGCTATTCGAACCGGCCATAATGAGAATGCGCGTATCAGGGCGACGCAAAAACAGTTGCGTTATGGATTCCACAATGGTTGCCGTTTTACCAGTGCCCGGTGGGCCATAGACAATATACGGCACTGCAAAATTATTACTAGCAGTAATCTGTCGTACTGCCTGTAATTGTTCGGGATCGCCAAAAATGCTGCGATCGTTTAAATCAAGATTATACAGATCAGCTAGCGGTTCCATGGTTCTATAATTTTAAAATATATATACTATTAGCTCTATTAATAACTTAATCAATTACAAAACTTACCTATCGATTCCGAATTCCATGTCCGGAAAGAGAAACCGTTTCACCACAGCACGTTCCATCTCATACAATTTATGCAGCGCACGATACTGGCGTCGCAACACTAGACGATTTGGTCGAAATATAACCGTATACGTATTATTCACCGACAACTTGGAATAGCATACGAATGTGACAATCTGCTTGGAGACACGCTCCACATATCCAAAACCAACTTTTTCTCCGCGCTTTTTGGCATTTTCAAAAAACTCTTCTCGAGACTTAACAATCATGTCCATAACAAAACGAGCATCATACTTTGTTTCTATGCCGCCAGATGACTCATCAATCAATAAGACCTCATCTTTTAGAGAGATCACATTCTCCAAATCCTTTTGATTATTTGAATTCACACGCACTGTAACACGTTTTTCACGGTTTTTCTGCAATTTTGCATTATGCTGTGTCAGTGGAAAATACTGCTTTATCGATTCTACGTCCTCTACGTTCAGCATAATGAGCATTGCATTCACCATATTATCTTGAGTTAGGCACTTATTACCTCTGAGGTACTTGCTAAATTCCTCGGATCCTTCCAAAAGAATTTTAGTGTTTTCACCAGTACTTAACTCCTCCAAAAATTTTAGCCGCGGCATATAATCTTCGAGGTATCCGTCTTTAAATAGCCTACAAGTGAGAATTAATAGTTAGTTTAAAATATTGGTAGGAAGTTGGGTAATTGTACTTACTTGACAGCACTTAACAGATGATGAGGATTAGGAGCAAAATTAACCTTTGGAAAGGTTTCGGTGCGCTATTGAATACATAGAATTGTTAATCTATGCAGGAGTACGAAACAATTTGTAATATAATAGACTACTTACCATAAAATGGTGCAGCTCAACATAACGTATATTGTTGCGTTCATTCTGTTGACGGAATACAATAACTACTGGCTGTTCTTGGTGTCTTACAAAAAGTTGAGAATCAACAAAGAATCTATATTTTCCAGATTCTGGAATTTTATATGGCATACGTGCATTGTTCACATAAGAAAACGAATGCGACTGTACTATTATGATCTTTTCGATAATAATACTGGTTTTGACGGTTGTTCCCAAAGTGAAACAAAAAAAGTGTGATTTCTCGCAGAGTTGGTACGAAATCAGCAATATTGACGATGGTCTGCAAAAGTATAAATAAACAAGAAAAACAAATTATACTTGGGTAATAATAACCAATTCCAGACGGGCAGATGCAAACAAGATTCAAAGTTGAACATATTTACATGAAACGTCTTTAAATGTACAATATATAATATTATTATAATGACTTTAAAATACAAAATTTAGATTATCCTGCACAACCCAATGACAAACGCTCCTGAACAACTAGGAAATTCGGGAGTTTGACACCGGATTCATGTCCATCGACTCCAAATTACTAAAGATTTTGAAAAATGTATGTGAAAACTCAATGGTAAAAATGAATGCGACTATTTTCGCAAGTTAGCAGTACGCGAACGCATTTATTACGATGGCCTACTACCACTGACGATCATGCGGACATAATCAGTTTGTGTGGTCGCGTAGTGGACTAACCTCCCACCAACTATATAATAATTGATATATAATTGATGTTAGCTCCTAATGGACAGAAGCTTCACATATACTTCAATGGCTGTGATCCCCCCCCCACATTTTCGGTAGTCACAATACAAACCCACCGCCCAATCTTATGTTATTGTATGAAAACTTCCTTATTTAAATCAATATTAGCTTGAGATTTAATGGGGTGGCTTTCTATGAACAGCCATTCATACTTATACATATACTAATAGGCGTGTTCCTCCCACGTTTTGAGGTAGTCCCTATACAAACCTGCGGTACATTTTGTGCTTTTGTACGTAAAACTTCTTTAATTAGGTCAATATTATTCTCAAGTCTCATTAGAGACTTGATTTTCGATGTGGTAGTTTCTTATGAACGGCTGCTTTATATCCATATACAACTGGGCATGTACCGCCCACTTTTTGAGGTAGCCTCATACAAACCAACCGCTGACTTTTATGCATTTGTATGAACGACTTCTTCAATTAAGTCAATATATGTTTGAAATTCGATATGGAGGCAAAACGTTGGACTTGTATCTCAACCACCACCAAATTATTATAGCATGAAGAATGGGGTGAAAAAGTTAACTTTTTCCAATTTTCGGGTGAACTGGTAGGCAAAGGAAGAATCGGCCATTGAAAAGTATATACTTTATGATAGCCATGTTCTATTTTATGACAGCTTTTCCAGAAAAATTCGAAGAAAAAATAGGGACCGACGTAAAATAGATAACTTTTTTACATAGATGCATATTTTTTAAACCGATAACTCTGTGAGTAAACAGACTGCCAAGCAACACCTGATAGACTTCTAACGCCAAGTTATACATATGATTTATTAAGAGTTCGTTTTAATCAGAAACTTGGTGTAAATAAAGTTAGCAGACCAAGATGAGAAAAGCTCAATGTTCAAAATTTTGTGCTCGAGTCTAAATATCAGAAACAGCTTGGTGTACTAAAGTCACGCTCACACGGTTTATTGAATTTGCTGTCAGTTTGAGTTGAAATTTATAGATAAGTATTTGCTATTATTTTTAACGCATTGTGATAAAGATGTCAGATTTATGCATTTGCACAAAATTAATATACCCTTTTACCTTTTGGGTGCAGTACAGGTTACAAAAATATGTGTAAAACCTAATAACCCAAAAGTGAGTGGTAAGTTTGTATGAGGCCTATCCCTAAAAGTGTGTATGTATCTGAAGCGTCTGTTCTAAAGTAGACTCCTTACCAAATTTAACTATATATCAACTGTAATAAATATTTCTTTTATGTGCGATGGGTTTGTATGGGAGCTACCATTGTACCACGAAGAAACAGTATTGCATCGGAGACCGTTACACCGAGACAAACATGCATACAGGGCGGCAAAGTCGACTGACTCCGTACTGCTTAACCTGCCGGGAGCAATTAAGGCCTCCCTTGAACGAAAGAACATTGAGGAAGATTTTGATAATAAGAGTCACGCAACAATGTATAACGCACTAGCAGATAGGGGAGTAGACCCAATCATAGTGAAATGGATACACTTTTCATTGAGGACGAGAACAGCTGAGACTGGCGTGAATAGTACCAGCATTAGAGTACAACCGGTTAAGTGTTGCCCACAAGGGAGAGTACTTTCTCCCCTTCTATGGAGCCTAGTCGTAGACAGCCTATTATGTAGACTAACCGAGAACGGCATACGATGCCAAGGGTATGCAGTTGACAACGCCATAATAGCAAGTGGGAAGTTTTAAGAGACACTCTGTGACATACTCAACAGAGGACTCAAAATCACACAAGATTGGTGCGGTGAGGTGGGGCTTAATATCAACCCAGCCAAAACGGTCATTGTAGCATTTACTAGGAAGCACAAGCTCACTAGATTAAAAGAAATTAAGCTCGGAGGGAGTTGCAGAGGAGCTTAGCAACAAAGTTAAATATCGAGAGGTAACACGTGTGCAGGGAGCTGGCCGGGAAATCTTGGCAGTGCAACCCGAAGAACATGCACTGCCTTTACAACATGGTAGTGAAACCAATGCTACTTACAATAGGAAGAGTTTCTCTGCTGTGGGTACCGGGTAACAACAATATTCTAGGGACAAGCTTGCAAGACAAGGAGTGACAACGTTTATAATAGGACCTGAGCTGTATTGTGGCATCAAGAGATATAATTAATACGCAAGAAGACAAATATAGGAAGAGAAGAACACTGGGATATGAGAAAAGGACTAAGACAAGCAAAGTTACTTCTAGGGGGTTACAACTCGAGCGGATGGAAAACCACGCTCCAACTAGTTAGAAACCAACTAAGAGTACTAACAGGACTGATAATAGGCCACTTTAGACCAAAGAAACATTTATATGTTTTGGGTATACAAAACTCTCCCGAGTGCAGATTCAGTGACCACGAAGAGGAGACCCCACTTCACATTCTTGGAGCAACTAAAAAGTTTTGATGCTAGGAAAGTACTACATCTAACTTAGTAGGACAAACAATAAACCTTTTAAGTCACAGTTTTATATGTGCCTACCATAAATAATAACAAATTGCTACATATTTGAAGCGTCAGTCCATAAAAACATATTCTATATAAATTTTTTAAGTTGATATTAACACCAATCAAAAAGTGTTTCATACAAAAAGTCAAAAGTGGGCGCGTGGTTTTTATGGGGGCTATCCCAAAAAGTGGGCGTGGTATGTCGTTAAGGATACAAAATTTAACTGCAATAAACATAAATCTAGGTGCCGACTCTCAGCTGGATATTTTTAGAATTGATACCCTAAAAATATTCAGATGGACAAACAGACGGAAATAGCTAGATCGGCTCACCTCATCAAGCTGGGCAAATATATATTAATATATGTACATGGTCTACATCAATGCATTATAAACTTTCAGACAAACTGGTAAGAGCATGTCTACACCTTGTGTGAATGGTGTAAAAATTATATAAGATAACATCAAAGTATGTAGAGCTAGTTTTGTGCTAGCAAAATAAACGTTTAAGCTTTCATAAAATTAGGAAAGAAGAATCTTTAAAACGGTTCATATTCGTCGCCTATTCTTACTCGATAAAATTGTTTAACATTTGAATTTCGACAATTAAAAATAAAATTAAATAAATTTCTGCTG
Organism: Leucophenga montana; assembly: GCA_035044765.1. NCBI lineage: Eukaryota > Metazoa > Arthropoda > Insecta > Diptera > Drosophilidae > Leucophenga > Leucophenga montana. The sequence continues at coordinate 15,031 of JAWNNQ010001051.1, forward strand.
CAACTTACAATTTATCCATAGTGATGAGCGATTCAAAATTCGATTCACTCCCGTGATATTCGACATGATCCTCATATTGTTTAATCCCGGCGAAATTTTGCTGGCATATTACACAAGCCAGAAAACTCAGTTTAAACTCAGCATAGTATTCTTGGCGTGCAGTCTTCTGATATATCAAATTGAATTTTTCTGCATTTTCAAGCACTTTATGTTCTTTGGAAAAAATAACAAAAACAAATCAATATGTGCAAGGCTTCAGGTCAAAGAAAACATTGTACTAACCACCAACATCAAGCAAACTTTCTAAATCTGTATTCGCCTCGCTGCAGCTTCCGTCCTTTAATTCAACACCACTGGAACTAGTCGTCGTAGCTTTTTTTGGACTTCCAGTAGTGTTTGAATCTGCTTTGCCTTGTTTTTGTTCACAATCGAGTTCCCTGCGCTTCTGGTATCGGTATACCATGAGTGGATGCTTGTTAATCCAATACATCTCTGAATCTCGTGGTGTATTATTTATCAAATCTGTATGTTCCAGTAGCGACCCAATCTGTGCAGTAAACAAAAAATAAACTATAAACTAATATTCAGCAAAATATAAATTTTAAATAATCAAAAAAAAAAAAATAAAATAAAATAAGCGAGGTGGAAAAGGATTATACAAATGCAACAGAAGAAAATAATTGTCAATCGTATCTTATGGATTCGTTTTACTTAAAATTGATTTACAAAAATAAAAATACACACTTACATCATCTTTGCCGCAAGCATTCTTAAATTTTTCAGCTAACTCTGAGCCCAGCGGGCTAGCGTTCAAATGAGCTCTGAATTCGCGCCTGAATACAACCTTTTCTATTTTCCAGTTGTTACGATCTGTGATTACATTTTTATGATACAGTTCGAGCAGAAAATTTGCGATGGCCTGATATTCTGTAAGAGTGGGAGGAAAAAAGTTAGGCAATCAGATTCATTTAAATTCAATATTGTGGATACTCATGCAATTGATTTTCAACTTAATACTACAAAAAAATAATCAGATATAAAAAAAACATTAAAAAAAAAACAGGTCACAACGTTAACTTCCGTGAAATAGACGCTTCAAAACTCTTAACAAGCATCTAACAAATGATAATTCGAATCCTTTATACATTTTTAACATTTCTAAAATCTAAGAAACTACAATACAATATAATACTTTCGCATAATACTGGTCGGAATCATCTGGCGACAACAATTTTTAACACACAAAATGAACAATATAAACTTGGCTCTAGATTATTCTCCAAGCTAATCAGCTAATGGATGGCGTCAGAGAGGACGACCGAGCTTAAGATGGCAAGATCAGGTCTATGACTAACTTAACGGTATGGTGCGGCATAGACCGATAGACGGTTGTAGAGCCACCTAAGTAAGTAAGTAATCAGCTAATCGTGGAATCCGCTCAATCGAATTGTTTAGTTCTCTTAACTCACTGAAGGACCATACTCCAGACATCGAAAGAATTTGTTATCCAAAGATTAAACACGCTATGCCAGCTTTTGAAAATCGAATACTCAGACACTTTAACAATCTATGTCTCTCAAAGGTCATGGACAAAATAATTGCAAAACGCTTACGGTGATTGCCTGCTTTACACAGATCAGCTGATAATGGATTCCCTTGACAAAAAGCAACATCTCTGCACCGTCTTAAAACATGCTAATATATGTAATAAAATATAAACTTGTCAAATAAAAAGTATACTGCTAATTAGTAAATAGGTATCTTAATAATGTGTAATCTCTATAATGTAATCTACCATTACTCTATACCCACAAGACTTCTTCATAAATATTTTACAAAATTATTATGGCTAGTAAATAATAATAATAATAATTCTAAGTTGAATTTCAAAGTTCTACACACATCTAAAAAATAACACACAAATGAAAAAATACTCAAACAGTGCGATGTGAGGTTCAGAGTGGCGACTGGTGACTGTGAAACAGGCATACGAACCAAAATATTAAAAAAGCATCATTGGGTTTTCTTAAATAACAATAACAATATAAGCTTTAGAATGACAAAATTATAATATGTACTATTCATACTATGTGTATAAAAAGGTTTAGTTCGGAATCTCATATTGCGTTTATACGACAAGTAAACATGAAATCATTTCACAAAATGATAAAGAAAAAGAAAAAAAAAAATTGGAAAATCGCAGGTTTTGTGATTTGAGTTATACGTAAACATGAATTCGATGCAAACTTATGTTAAACTTACCAAACAATTATACTTTTCCATGTTACTTAAATGAAAATTTATTTTCCCTTTTCATGATATGATTTCATGAATTTTTCTCTCGTATAAAAATGCTTACACTTCATTTACATTTTCATACATTTTCATGTAAAGCTAACAAATTTAAATAACAAGTAACACCGTAAACTTCGGTAGAACTTAAGCTTAAATACTATCCATTTTTGCCGTTCATAGCTTGTTTTCTTCTATACTCGTAGTCTCTTTCTGACAAAACGATTTTCAATAAACATCAAATGAATTATCAACCAAAACAAACGGTGAATAACTTGCAAACAGCTTGATTTCATTTGTTGGCGAGGGGGCAATTTATTTTGGAAAATCGTTGTTCAGTTCGGGAATGTTACACATTTGTCCATCCGAGCGAATAATTTGATAAACCTTGGAGCGTTTACGCATCAAGTATGCTCTAAATGATAATACGCATTCGCAAAGATGATGAGGCACATTTTTGCCTCAATGCGCATGTCAATAAGCCGCATTTAGACTAAAGAAAATTACGAAAATCTCGAGATAACGTTACATCCACAAAAAATTTATGGGCCGGTAAAACCATTGGTCCTCACTTTTTTAATAATGAGGACGGCGGGAACGTGTCCATCAACGGCGAGCGCTATTATAGCTAATATAGCGATTGGAACATACCATACAGCGCGTCAAACAATCGACTTACTAAAGGAAATATTTGGCGAATGCATTTCTCGAAATGCCGGCCAGTCAATTGGCCACCGCTTTCGTTCGATTTAACGCCTTTATATTATCTTTTCTGGGATTACGTGAATTCATTGGTTTATGCGGGCAAACCAGCATCTTAGGACGACTTGCAAGACAACATTGTGCGAACCATTGCCGAGCTACGGCACCCATTGCTTGAAAAACGTGGTCGAATATTGGACTTCCAAAATGCGCCACATTCGAGGCATCCACATACACGAAATTATATTTCAACTCTAAGGGCATAAAGTTATAATTCTAATACAGCAAATTTTCAGTTTACACAATTATAAATTACTACTTATTATCAATTCAAAGTTCTACACAGCTCTAAAAACACGATATACATATGTACATTTTTTTTCTTTTTCTTAAAATGTCACCGACAGCGAAGTAAGACTTTAAAAATTGCCTGCCTGCCTGCCTACTTGACTTCAAAGACATAAATCAGTGTATACATACATATGTATGTATATACTATATAAAGGTATACATATATATATATATATATATATATATATATATATATATATATATATATATATATATATATATATATATATATATATATATATATATATATACATACACATCCATCCATATATACGCGTATATACGTACATATATCGGCCGGCGCTTTTCTCTCTTTCTCCTACTCTCTTAAAGTTAATAAAACCAAATTATACAAAATAAAAACAGCTGTTGTTGTTGTTATTGCAACTTACCAAACAGGGACAACGTTTCGGGAATTGGTTCTTGATTTTGTTGTAATGCAAAACTTGTTGCGCCTTCAACTGTCGGCGACGCCACTTCACCCTTTTCCGCTGTATCAGACATCGTTTGCTAGACTATTTAAACAAACATAAGCATTAAAATTAAAAACAAAAACACAAAAAAATAATATCAAAAAAACGTTTACAGCGCAAAATAAAATCGTAGGCAAGACGCATGGCAAGACCGGCCGGAGACATCGACGCGGCGAATATCAATACGCATCTAATGGCTCCAGGGGGTGCTGCGCTGCGCTGCGATCGTCGTGTTTCTACATATGTACATAACTATGTGTACATGCATATATACATATGTACATATGTATGTATGTGACTACAGATTGTCTAAACAACTCACCTAATTAATGCGAATTCACTGTTGTCTGTCAGAATTCTGTTCAGCTGGAAAATTAAAGCAGCTGAGAAATGAAACAGTAAATAATCTAAATAATTCTAGTAACACGAATTAGCAAAAATTGTTCGGAACTAATTTTAATTTCCTTTTTTATTTCTTTAACAGTTTTTTTTTTTTTTTTTTGTATTACTTTTCGGCGCACGACTACGTTTGAGTTGTGAAAATCGTATTTGTCAGCTTTCTGTCTAAGTGTGTGCATGTGCGTGTGCCTGCGTCCTACGCTGTCATCGTCGTCGACTAGACTTGTCTCTTACTGTGCAGCCCTGAAAAGTTACCTAGAATTGTGGACGGAAGTATACGCAAGTGATGAAAGGCTCGCAACGTTTTATATACCATTAAAAAGGTATTCAAATGTACATTCAGGAAACGTTAACAAATATTATATCGACTCACCGAAATATAATATAATCTGGAAATATTTATCTATTAGAGTAAAAATATATGAAATATCAGTTGAAAACAAAATAATCTGTTAATTTTTCAACCGTTTATGTTAATATGGATGAACACACTTTTTTTTTTAGCACTGTATCAATTGTATGCGTTCTAAGTGTGAAGTTATATTACCGAATTCGGACATTGCTACAGGTTCATTCATTTGAGACATTTATTGTTTGGCAGATATAAAATAAAAGGAAGGCCCAGTGTTGCATTTTTACGGCATAATGATAACTCTGAAACAAAAAGTTTTTATTAAAATTAAGCTACTTCGTAGTAGCTTATTTTTCAGCTGTCTGACAGTTTTTAATTGTACAAACAGCTGATATAAACGGTCCAAAAGTAAACAATTCAATTTCTCTTCAACTGCTGAATGAACACAGTTAAAAAAGTACATACATATATACCGCCTAAAAGAGAAATTGATTATTTAATCTCGCACAAAAATTGCAATAATTTGAAATGTATTAAACTCAGCCTATTCACAATGTTGTCTAAACATTTTAACGTAGGAAAATTTCAAAACAAAGCAACAACAAAATATGTGGTCAAAACTTAACAAGTTTTAAGAGACTCCCAGCCATCGGAAATCTTGTTAAAATGTGAAAATTATATTGTAAACTATAAACCCCTTTCCCCTGCTACTCCTTCCCCATGTCACTCATTCCCACTTCCCCACATAGCACATGCTCCTTCTTCATGAAAAAAAAAAGAAATGGAAGGAAAATCCAAAAAATCCGAAAAAATTGCTGTTTATCCAATCGCCACGAAACTTCACAGGATTACCCACGGGACTATTTTGAATATTGCCACAAAATTTGATCAACATTGAGCGGTTTCGGAGTCTATAGGGAACATACATACTTACTTCCATTTTCATATATATAGATTGGTAGTATTGGAAAAGTCAAGAAAAAATATTATCAGAAAATTTTAATTTTTTCAGAATTGCAAGTAGGCTTTCGTCACTTGGGTTTTACCTCAACATGAGGTGTTTTTATTTGAAAGAACGTCCATACATATACACACATATACAGACACATACACATGCGCCTAAATTGTGCTTTGTCATGAGCTTTGTTGTTGTTGTTGGTGTGAATCACTTGAATATCATTCAGAGTCCTAAGCCAGTATTTTTTCTTAACTAATTTGTATTTTTTTTTTTAACGGCTTTGGACTTTACATAACCTCACATGTACATATGTACATATATGCGTTGAAATTGTAAACATTGGCAAGCACAGTGAAAAGTGAAAATATTGCGGCTCAATCGAATTGATTTGTAATTTTCTTTAGATTTAATTGTACGTTACGCCCTCTCAATTTCTATTTGCATTAATAACAAAAATCTATTTGCATTCGCAGCACACAACAATTGACACTGGAAACAATGCACCGCCAAAAGGATAATGGCTTCGGACCATTTGATTTTTCCAAGCCTGACGATGTCGATGTTCAAAAGAAAGCCGTAAAACGTGCCGGAAAAAATGATGAACAATGTAATCTTAAGTACGCCTGCCATCAGACGTTGCGCCCTTCACATACCGAGGGTCGTGGTGACGACAAGTTTGTTTATAATGACGATAAGAATGACACAAAAATGGTGACCCCAACTAATGATAAGCCAGCCAAACGCTAAACCAAGAAAGACATTTCAACTAAAACAGGACAAGCCCCAATTGCGATACGATCAAATTAATTTGTCAAATTCTTGTACAACAATTTTTTGTTTTAGAATTTTAACACACAATGTAATGGTGTATTCGTACCAAACTAAACAAAATAAGTTATTCGAAATCCATTCGGAAGATTTACACACATTTTAGATAATAAGCAGGTTTCACTAGTGTGGCTTGCGTTTCATTTTGAAACGCTTGCGATCAAATAGTTATTGTTGTACTTAC
>JAWNNQ010001052.1:0-15889 GCA_035044765.1 Leucophenga montana
TACGACTTCGCAACGGTAATTTACACTAATGAAATGCTTCTGTCTACAGAAAGTTACTATACTAATTGCCATTTTCACGACTTAGAAATTCTTTAGAGAATACGATTTTCTAAGATATGGTATTGGGGAATAATATTGAGTACTGTATTTCACGGATTCACAATTGTAATAAATCGATTTCGTTTAGCCCTGCAGTATAAATCGATTTTTTGTCTGTTATCGTTGAAAATCGATCACTTTGTTGGTATGTTATCCTTTAAAATCGGTTACCTTTGTCCTATGTATCGATCAACTGCAAAAGGCTGAAGAAGTGGACAGTCCATTAAGTTGCACAAATGTAAACGCATAAAAAGTATAAATCAAAAGAAAACAAGTGTTAACTTCGGTTGAACCGAAGCTCTAATACTATTCACACGAAACTCTAAATCGTAAAGTGAGGGTTTAAATAGGGGCTACCCCAAAAAGTGGGTGGTACACGCCCACTAGTAGATGTGTATGAAGCGACCATATATAAGATGCCAACATATTGAATTTCAAGTTAATATTGATAATTTTCAAGTGAATGTTATCGTTAACGTTTATTTCTTTCTTTTTATTATATTTTGTCTTAGTTTTATATGATATCGCTCTAATTGCTATCGTATTATACGTATATGTAAATGTACACACATATGTATGTAATTTTTATATTTAACTATTATAATATTATAAACCCATTGTAATTTTTGTAAAGCATTACTTAGCAATATTTATTAGTTTATATTTTTAAGAAGCCATTTTAAATAAATAATATGAGATTCATTTTGAAATGTAAATACATGTTTTTTTTTTTTTTTTTTTAATTTACAATCTATCAATAAGACAATAAGTAAGTTAGTTGAAAGTTCATAATATAACAGAAATAGCTGTACTCCAGTGAGAACAGTTCTTATATTAAAAATTCTATAATTAAGAGTTTATTTACAATATATACAAAATTTAATGTATAAAAAGTAAATCTAACACATGATTTCTTTTAAGTCTTCGAGTTGTATCGCTATAAAAATAAATACATATGTAACTGAGAAACAATGTTTCCATACATATGTACATACATATGTGTGTATGTATTTAGTATACACACGGTTGCATAAATTTATCGATAAAACATATATACATGCTTTGCCAAGATATCTTTATGCCATGTTTTCATTATGAATATTCGTCTGACATCATAATATCAAACACTTCATAATATCAAATAAATCTAATAAACCTTCAAAATAAAAAGAATCAAGGGAAAACTTTAACTTAGGTGAAACTAAAGATTTAATTCTCTTCACCCGTACTTTCAAATTGTGTGCTTAGCAGCTATAAATAAAAAACTTGCATTAATCTTCCAGAATCCATGAAATCAAATTTCAAGTTATTATTACCAGTAACGAAAAAGTTTGCCATACATAAATATAAAAGTGGGTGCTGGATTTGTATGGGTGCTATCACTAAAAGGGGGATCACTCCCACTGATAAATATGAGAAGCGTCCATCTATAACAACTCACCTTGTCATTTTTTTAAATGATATTGACTTCAATAAAAACATTTTCTTTAGAAAAAGTCAAAAGTTGGTTTGTATTTAGGCTACCTTAAAAAGACGGCGAGGCATGTCAACATAAATATCTTATTTGACTGCAATAAAAATAAGTCTAGGTGTCAGGTTACAGCTGAGTATCTTAAAACCTGATCCCAAAATAAAAAGTGCAACAACCACCAGATGGACAGACAGACGGACATGGCTAGATCGACTCGTCTCTACAACTTGATCAATAATATGTATACTTTGTGTGGTCCGATACTTCCTTTAATACGTTACAAACTCTGTGACAAACTCATAATGCCACTTCACACTATAGGTATGTTAATACGGTGTCAGATATCGATTTCATTTATGTAACCCTACCGATTACTTTAAGAAAACATTGTTATCGATAAGTTTAGTTTTTAATTTTTGTCTAAAATGTCGATGAAAATTTTAACATCAACTACAGTATCTGGGAACTGTGCACCTGATGAAGATACTATGTTGATTAACAGTATAAAATCGACATCTAAAGAGTTTTCTAAAGTGAAAACTATTGATGATGATGATTCGATTTTCTCAGACGAGGAGTCAGAATTAGAACTGTCTTTAGAAGCAATAAATTTATATATTCAAGATACTTTTAATGAAAATGCATTGCGTTATTTTGCAGAGTAGCTATTGTATAAGCTGTTGCAGAAGCATGACTGCGAAATATGTGTTAAACTGATGATGTACAGAACTTTTCTGAGTATTTAATACTCAACAAAAATGTTGGCTACATCAATAGTAATTTAAAACTGAAAGCACTTTCAGAGAAAATCTTTACTTTAATAAAAATCCATTTTGATATTTTTAAACTATTATTCGACAAAAAGTCTCATATACAGAATTTGAAAAAGAAAATAGTTATGAATAATCGCCACAGTCAAATTAGATATATATACGAAGACTGGTTTTCACAGTCCGATCCTTGTTATGGACACAGGAATCACCTGCTCAATGATTTTAATAATTAAAAAGTAAATGGCTAGTAAAACGTCAGAATCACATGTGAACAAAGTCAAAAAATTAGGCAATGAGATTATGAAATAAAATTTAAAATTTAAAACAAAAAAATAATTTTTTCGGCTTTAGTATATTTTTAGTGATTTTAGTGTAATTTTAGTTGGGGAACAAGGAAATAAATTAGTTTCAAGAATCCTTAATTTTTGAAATTATGTGATTTCAAGTCGACTCGAAGGTCCTATTAATTTAAGACCCCATTACAATTGTAATGGCCTCCTCTTGGTTTTTCCTGGGTACCTGGGTAAAAAAAAAAAAGAATAATAAAAATAATTTATTTTTTTTTTTCGGCAAAAGCTTCTCTGCTCCTTAAAGGATATACACACCAATTTTCACTGCGAATGGTTGGAACGTGTATCTGTCTATAACGGACATATAAATATATACAGGTATATACTTTCGGTTTTATATATATAGATTAATTTCACTTAACTAATAATATTTTAGCTGCATTTTAATACTTTAAATTATAGTTTTAATTCATTTTATGCTACAAGATGTCAGAAAAGCAACTCCGCAAAAATCAGCGTACAGCTGCATACGAATTAAGATTACCGCCAACTAAAAATTTTCTAAGAAATGCTTATGTTACTTTGGAGTTTTAGTTCGTACTTTTTCAATCAATTGGTGTGTCAAAAAAGTTTTAATAGTGCCATGGACAACAATGGCAATAAACATTTGTGCGCATGGGGGAAAAATTATTTTAAAGCTATATTTTGAGGGAAATCCAAACACTCATAACTAAGTACACTTCAAAGGGTTCTATCCGGTCAAAACCCCGATCAGGTCATCCATTTCTCTTAACAAAACGAGAGAAATAACGCGAGATTCAGTGCGACAGAATCCAAGGTTGACCAACTAGAAGAAAGGTATTCAAACATAATTTCCGATTATACAGTCCTGAAATTAAAAAAAAAAAAAAAAAACTGGGTATCATTGTCGATTTGCCCGTAAGGGGCCCCATATCTCAGCTGTAAATCAGCAGAAGCGCATGGAGTTTGCAAACAAGTACTAGAGTTTTGGAACAAGGTTCTTTTTTCGGATGAGAGCAAATTGAGTATTTTCGGGATAAAAGGAAAAAAGCTGGTATGAAGAAAGAGCGGTACGGCCTTTGAAAAGGACAATTTGTTGCCAAGCTTTGGGGTGTGTGGCAGCCAATGGTTTTGGGAAACTAACATTTATTGAATCAAAAATGCATCAAACTAGTTATATCCAAGTTTTGAAGGATAATTTGCTGTAAAGTTCCAAGAAGTTTGGGCTGCAAGAAGAGTTTTGGTTTCAGGAAGACAACGACTCCAAGCGCAATGCGCATAAAGTAAAGTTCTGGCTCCTTTATAATATAAAAAATCAGTATCCGGACTGTAATACCATTTAAATGGGGGGGGGAGTGTTGTGCATAAATAGGGGCTACTCCAAAAGCAGTAGATGTGTGTGAAGCGACCATCTATAAGATGGGTTTGTATGGGGCTATCCTAAAAGGTGGGCATGGCGCGTCAATCTTGCTACTCTATTAAACTGCAGTAAAAAGAAATGTATGTGCCAATTTTCAACTGGATAACATAAATGGACAAAGCTAAGAATATATATCCCTTATGGGGCCTTCGATGCCTCCTTCAATGTGTTACAAACTTTCAGACAAACTGATAATACCATTTCACACTTTGTAGAAAGAACTTTGAAGTCGGACATGCTCAATTTCGAGATACTAGAAAGTTTTTTATCTATGCGATTTTTATATAAACTCAAGACCATATCTCACGATTCGAACGATGAATATGCGTAATTTTTTGTTTGTTTTGTAATTATTATAATTTTTTTGGTCCGTGCCACGCACCACCATAAGAGGTAATTTGTGAATTCGTCGCATTTTAATTACAACTTGAAGCAGATGGATGAGATTTGGTACTTGTGTAAAAGGCACCGGGCGGAAAAGACCCACTGAAAAAGTGGGCGGTGCCACACCCTCCATTTAAAACAATGATCAAATTTGTCATACCTCAGCAACTATTTAAAGCAAATGGATGAGATTTGGCTCATATGTAACGTGGGCGGTGCTACGCTTTCTATATAAGAGAAAAACCATATCGTCATATTTTATAGATATTTGAGGCTGAGACTGATCAGGATATATACTCCTTCCAAAAATCTTGGGTATTGAGGCGGGAACATGGTATTTTATGTAGTCACCTGATTTGTATATATTCTAGTACCAACTATTGTTGATTGCAGTCCCCATTCCAAAAACCCATTGGAACATGTATATCCCATATTATCCATCCCAGGATTGACCAAGTGGCATATCTTCACTACAATTCTTTGGGACTAATTCTATACTTCAGGAAAACGTCATCAGTTTCTGGAATATCTTCTTTTTTGTGCCGTTTTCTGGAGAGGATTGGCTTAAAATGACATAAAAAAACTGTTGGTGTTGGTTATAATCTCAAGCATACGGTAGAAGTATTCCTTAACAAAATCTATCAGAGTTAAAAGCCAACGAAAAATACAGACTGAATTCAAAACAAGTGCTTAAATAGCTTTATAAAATATGAACATGTGTACTCTGCAAAACAACGCAATGCATTTTCATTAAAAGTATCTTGAATATATAAATTTATTGCTTCTAAGTACAGTACTAATTCTGACTCCTCGTCTGAGAAAAAAAAAGAATCATCATCATCTATAGTTTTCACTTTAGAAAACTCTTTAGATGTCGTTTTGTTTGAGCCACAGCCTCTTATATTGTTAATGAACATAGTATCTTCATCAGGTGCACAGTTGCCAGATACTGTAGTTGATGTTAAAATTTTCATCGACATTTTAGACATAAACTAAAAACTAAACTTATCGATATCAATGTTTTCTTAAAGTGTATCGGTAGGGTTACATAAATGAAATCGATCGGTAGCAGAAATTGTGTTTGGGACTACTGAATTTTAACAACTCTACAGTTATTATATCATTCACACATATGCTCTATTCAGACTGTCAAATATCCTTAAATTTCAAAAGTAAGTTATAGCAATCTCAACGGAAATTGTTAACTTGCCAGATATCTGGCACCGTATTAACAAACCTATAGTGTGCAGTGGCATTTTCAGTTTGTCAAAGAATTTGTAACGTATTAAAGGAAGTGTCGGACCACACAAAGTATACATATTATTGATCAAGTTGTAGAGAAGAGTCGATCTATCCATGTCCGTCTGTCTGTCCATCTGGTGATTGTTGCACTTTTTATTTTGGGATCAGGTTTAAAGATACTCAGCTGTAACACGACACCTAGACTTACTTTTATTGCAGTCAAATAGGAAATTTATGTTGACATGCCTCGCCGTCTTTTTGAGGTAGCCTAAAATGTTTTTTATTGAAGTCAATATCATTTTAAAAAATGACAAGGTGAGTTGTGATAGCTGGACGCTTCACATATTTAGCAGTGGGTGTGATCCCCCTTTTAGTGATAGCCCCCATACAAATCCTGCACCCTCTTTTAGATTAATGTATTGCAAACTTCTTCGTTACTGGTAATAATAACTTGAAATTTGATTTCATGGATTCTGGTAGATTAACGCTTCATATAAATATAAAGCGGCATGTCCGGCCCGCTTTTAGCGGTAGTCCCTATACTAACTTACCAACGTTTAGTTTCTTAGGTTTTGCAAGTTTTTTCTTTATAGCTGCTAAGCACACAATTTGAAAGTACGGGTGAAGAGAATTAAATCTTCAGTTTCACCTAAGTTAAAGTTTTCCCTTGATTCTTTTTATTTTAAAGGTTTATTAAATTTAGTTCTTCGATTATATAGTAAAATTGGATATACATATGTATTTGATATTATGATGTCATACGAATATACACAATGAAAACATGGCATAAAGATATTTGGAAAGCATGTAGATATGTTTTATCGATAAATTTATGCAACTTCTAGTATACTAAATACATACACACATATGTATACGGAAAGAATTGCACTTTTATTTAGTTTCGATTTCGTTGTAAATTTTACAATTTAAAAATCAAAATTAATCTTATGTTATTTATTTAAAATGGCTTCTTAAAAATTTAAACTAATAAATATATCGAGGTAATGGTTTACAAAAATTAGAATGGGTTTATAATATTATAATAGTTAAACAAAATAAATACAATCACAAAGCATTAAATGCGTGTATGTATATATATACATATGTATGTGAACAAAAAAATAGATACGTATTTGTGTACATTTACATATACATATAATACGGTAGCAATTAGAGCGATATCATATAAAATTAAGACAAAATATAATAAAAAGAAAGAAATAAACGGTAACGTCAATATTTACTTGAAAATCGTCAATATTAACTTGATATTCAATATGTTGGCATTTTATAGATGGTCGCTTCATACACATCTACTAGTGGGCGTGTAACACCCACTTTTTGGGGTAGCCCCTTGTTTGCTGACACTCCTCAGCAGATATACCCTACGTAATTGTACGAAGGGGACGAGATGCAATCTCAGTGAATAAGTTCAATCCTCCTCTGCGTTGTTCCGTCTATTAGCTTTTCTGTGTCGCTGCTTGGAATTTAATTTATACGCCGTTTGATGCGCTTATGTTGCGTTTGCTTCAACTCTTTATTTGCCAATGAGTTCATAGATAAGAATATAATGTGCATGAGCTTACAATTAAAACTCCGAAAACAATTGAGTTAAATGAACAAAAAAAGAGAGAGAGAGAGAGTGAGCACATCAACAATATTTAGCTCAACTTCTAACTCTTTTGAATATGAAATAGAGTTTTCAGATCATAAACAATATTTTAATAATAGTTTTGCAAATTTAAAACAGCTTAACTAATCTCCTCCAACATCCTCCCCCTGTAGAAAAAAGTAACTTTCAAATTAAAAAACGTTAGGTAGTACTTAACCTTAAGGTGCCTTTGATGGTCTTCACGTCCACAACTCGAACTCTCGGCGTCTTGACCTGGAATTGCTGATGTTATTCTCCCCGTTATCCAAGTTTGGGAATGCACGTTGTCTTCTTGTATGATGACTAACTGACCAGCTTTTACATTTTGCTGGCTATTTGACCACTTGGTGCGTTGCTGCAAGTGATGTATGTAATCACGCTGCCACAAACGCCAAAACTGTTGTTTCAGGAACGTGACACGTTGCCACCTATCGAGGTAACGTACGTTGCTGAAGTCGTCGATGCTGACTGGAATGTGCTCTGGAGCTGACATCAATGATGAACCAATGAGAAAGTGTGCAGGTGTCAATGCTTCACCATCATTCTGGTCTTTGGATTGCGGTGTGATTGGCCTCGAATACAATATAGATTTCACTTCAGTGAAAACGATCAAAAGCTCTTCGTAGTAGATTTTTTGCGGATTTGAAGGCTGCCTCCCAGAGCCCGCCAAAATGTGGCGCTCGTGGAGGTATAAATACGAAATCGAATCCCTTGCAGGCGCTAAACGATTTTATCAAATCGACTGCATAGTTATCCAGCAACTGTTGCTTCCATTCGGGAAGTTTTGATGCAGCGCCGACAAAATTAGTAGCGTTGTCGCAGTATATGCGCTGCGGCAACCCGCGTCGTGAGACCAACCTTCGAATACGTAAAAGGAAAGCATTACTAGACAACTCACTGACTAATTCGATGTGGATTGCTTTCGTTGGAAAGCATACAAAGATAGATGCGTATGTCTTATACGGCATCTTTCCACGTATAGTGTATGATGTCATAAATGGGCCGCAGAAATCAACGCCTGTAACCAAAAATGGGCGTTGTTCCCGAAGGCGGTCTGCCGGAAGGTTTGCCATAATTTGTTGAACAAGTCGCGGCTTGTAGTGAAAGCAATGTACGCAGTCGCGTACAGTTTCACTATAGTATTTCCCTGCTGCATTTCGTGTATTGCATGACATTGCATGCTGGGCTTTAAATGTTTGTTTTTCCGTAAAATATCAATCTCATTCTGATATGCTGAATGCTGTACATACTCCATAATTCTCCAAAATGTTGAATTTAGCTCCATTGCTGGAATCTGCAAAATATCAGCCGATTGGAACTTTGGATTAACTGAAATTTTATTGAAGCATCGATATATATATATGACATAATGCGTAATATCGAAGTATACGATGAACAATTGTTTATAACGTCTTCGATAATTGAACCTGCTCGAGTTTCGTTGATACAAAACATGGCGCTATGACGAATTTCGATGGATTCTGACTGTGTTTCTTTTGTCTTTGGCCAAGCGCTATGCGACTGAAGTAAAAATTCGGGTTCTGTAAAACACATGTTTTGAATTAAATCTGTTGAGCTGCATCCTCTTGATACAATATCGGCTGGATTTTTTGCAGACGACACATGTTGCCAGGTTATGTCATTTGAATTCTTCTGCAACTCAGAAATCCGGCCAGCGACGAATCATGTAAGTTTTGATGAGTGCATTTTCATCCATTGAAGCACTATTTTGGAATATGTCCAGAAATAAATTCGATTAGTGTATGGTACAATTTTATAAGCAAATTTACCCCAAGTTCGACTTAGCAACAGAGCAGCACACAATTCTAGCCTTGCTAGGGATTGTGTTTTGATTGGTGCAACTTTTGATTTTGCTATTAATAGACTGGTCTTTATATCATCGTTTATAACAGCACGTACATATAGGCAACACCCATATGCGCGCTCTGAGGAGTTGCGAACCCATGAATTTCGCAGTAACATTGACTTGATGTATTCACAAATCTTGGAACTTGTATCTTCAAAATGTATTGTAGATCAGTCTTCAATTCCATCCAAGTCAGCAGCATGTTACCCGTGATTGGCTCGTCCCAACTGATCTTTTTGATAACAAGCTCTTGAATGAACATTTTACAGCGTATAATGACCGGACTCAAGTCCTAGCAAGTCAAATACTTGTGAAACTGTAGATAAAATAGTACGCCTAGTCGGATGAGTAGATGACTCAAATTCGTAACTAAATACGAAATTATCATGTTTTGGCTGCCACGCCATGCCAAGTGTGTTCGTTATGCTATGCTCATCGAGTTTGATAGCTACTTCATCGTTCGATGCTCTTTTGATATCCCAAAAGTCTGTAGAATTGCTGTTGAATTTCGTAACTTGTAATCCTGCTCTTGACAATAAATTTGTAATTTCCTTCATTTTAATTTGCAAAGATCGCCCGTTAAAAGATCGCCCACAAACCATAAATTTGCGATACATCGTGATGTCACCTGTTAATGCAAAACGGTTTAGTCGAAATGATAAAAGTGTTGTAATAAGCGTTTGTTGGATTGTCGGACCAACCAAAAGAATATCGTTCAATGAAACATTTGAAGAGCTTTTCGCCGATGCGTCGAAAACTACACCGAGTGCGGTGGTGAGACTCTGTGGCCTCATCACACAATGATGTGGTATATAGAAGTGTGGCACATTCAAATCTAAGTTGCGTAGAAGTGACATATGCCCGAGTGCGGTATATTCTTCCATGAATTGAACGTAAGCAGACTAAATGATCGTCGCGATCTAGCCTGCGTTCCACTGCTAATAATCGTTTCTTTGGGATATCAAAAGAGCTTCCCAGAACATGTGGGGCCTCCTTGAATGGGAGTCGAACTTGTATTCGCCCATTTTGCTACAAAGCGACTGTGTTAACAAAATGCTCCTCACAGCGCTGTTCTTCCTCCGTCCACTGCGTTGGCGAAGTTTTCTATTCCTCAATCTCCCAAAATCTTTCTAATAAAGAATCGATCGGCTCTAAAACTTGAACTAAATTGCATTGGTATACCTCCGCATTTGAACTGCTTCTTAGATTGCCTCCTATAAACCAACCGAAAGCAGTATTGACCATGCACGGCATGTCTGCGTCAAGCGTATACTTTCCTTCACGTATTGATTTGAAAAAGCTTTCTGTGCTGATTAAAATATCAATTTTGTCTCTCTTGTTGAAACGAGGATCGGCAAGCTGATCCCCTTCAGGGAGCTTCCATTTTGACAAGTCAATATTTTCTTGTGGCTGTCGGGCAGAAATGGTTTTTATAACGGCAAAGTTTGGTGACCATTCATATTCAGATATGCGTGACTTCAGGGTGGCATATACATTGTAGTTTATTTGTTTGCGCAAATCTGAAATCCCACTGACTTCTTGATGCACTCTGTGTTTATCGAGTTGCAATCGCTTGCACGTTTCTTCCGTTATAAAATTTACTTCAGAACATGAATCCAACAAAGCTCTGACTCTTTGGAACTGGCCAAATTTGTTTCTAATCAGCACTACTGCAGTAGGTATGATGCCACGTTTGGCAGTACGTGCAACTAACGATGTGCTTGGCTGTATGTGATGCTCACGACTGAATGAGCTAGATTGACCCGTTGTGTAAGGCCCCTGTTGTGTATTTGGAACTATTGAAGTTGCCCTCGCAGCAGATGCAAAGTTGTGCAATAACGTATGATGATTGCTGTGACAGACCTTGCACCGAGATTTGGATTGACAATCCTTTATGTGATGTGCCTTTCGAAGGCAGTTAATTCCATCCGTTATAATCCACACTTACGAACAAAATTGCTTCTTTGTTGTAGTGGTAACGCAATAAATGTACTACAGTTATTCAATAGTTATCTGGTGACCTGCAATATAAGCATACAGACTTAGAATTTACGAATGATTTCGAGTATGATGGCTGTTTTTGGTTCTGCTTCGTCTCAACAAGTTTACCACCATGCGTTCCAACTTCTTTACGACTCTCTAAAAATTGGCAACGACGCGTTAGAACCTTGTAGCATCCATCCCATGATGGTAACTTATCATAAACTTGTCCGTCGTATCATAAACTTGTTCAGCATCGACCTTCAATATGATGATATAAATCATAATTGACTTCATCACGTCTTCTGCTGATCCAAGCGAAAGTAAGGAGCCACGTAATGCAGATGCTGTATCAACTATTTGCTGTCGCAAATGAGCATCTGGCTTATCCATGGTTGGTAGATTAAATAAGCTTGATATGTAGTCCAGAAAAATTTAAACATCGTTATCGTATCGCACTTTTAAACGATATAACGTTTTCTTTAGTTGACCTCTGTAACTTGAAAGGATTGAACTACTTCTAACGCAGGGCCAAAAAGACAATCAAGCAAATAATTGAATTTGTCTATCGTAAGTATTTGTGCCTCATCGTTGACTAAGTTCATGAAAGCACTCATGAAGCGTTGATAGTTTGCATATTTGCCGTCAAAATGAGGCAATTTGAGTAAACGATTATGGTGCGTAGAGCCAGAATTGATAGTGCCGTTTAGAAAGCTAACATCTGAATTACCTGAACTACGTTTACTGTTTATAATTGTCATTAATTGAGCCTTTGCATTAATGTACACTTCTTCAAGCTAGCTTCTTTCAGTATCTGTGATGTACAGCTGTTCGATTTGTGTTTGTATTGTAGACAATTGACGGAAATATGACTATAAAATAAGCAGTGTGCACTCAAGTACTGTATCGCTGTCAGTTGCGCCAGTTGTGCTTCTACCTTTGCTTTTAAGTTTCCAATGTTTCGATCAACGAAGTCCTTTGTTGGCGAAGAGATAATAGTTTCGTTTCGACTTCACCTTGGCTCATTGTAGATGCGTTTATAAGACAGTTTATGTAAATTCACTCAATTGTATTGTAAAAACTCAAACCGAAATTGCTTGCTTATTACGCTCTCTTAATATATTTGCATATGAGTGATAATTAAATAGCTCAAATTTTTCTTTCTTTGACTCCAACAACAAATTATATTCGATGACGATATTGAGAATAGAAATAACCAAACGATAAACGATGTTTGACTATTTTGAGAAACAGCAATGACAACGGTTTAAACCAAAGCAGCGCAGTTTCCGTATTGTAGCTTCGCTGCAGCAACGTTAATGCTGAATATACGTGTATGGTTGTATTTACATATGTATGTGTTTTTAATGCAATTTTGTTCAAATGATTTCCATTTATGTATATAAGTATTTATGTACTCACGATTTGTACCGTACGCTTTATGTATATATGTATATACTTGCACTTCCAATAACTGTAGCGGTGACGTTACTTTAGAGTGGTGGCGGAGGGATGAAGATACCAACTGGGTATATGCACATATGCATGAATAGCTTCTGGCTGACGACGATTCTCGAGATCTCGGCCAGACTATGATTTATGTATTTCTCCTCACACGCCTTCTTGCAACAATCAGCAGCTAGTATAAATCTCCGATGAATTTATGTAGACGAAATTATGTAATTGGACGATAACTTATTTGATTTTGCAATCCTGTCCCGTCATGGTCGCCAAATGTTTGATGACACTCCTCAGCAGATATACCTTACGTAATTGTATGAAGGGGACGAGATGCAATCTCAGTGAATAAGTTCAATCCTCTGCGTTGTTCCGTCTATTAGCTTTTCTGCGTCGCTGCTTGCAATTTAATTAATACGCCGGTTGGTGCGTTTATGTTGCGTTTGCTTCAACTCTTTATTTGCCAATGATTTCATAGATACGAATATAATGTGCATGCTTACAATTAAAACTCCGAAAACAATTGAGTTAAATGAACAAAAGAAGAGAGAGTGAGCGCATCAACAATATTTAGCTCAACTTCTAACTCATTTGAATATGAAATAGAGTTGTCAGATCATAAACAATATTTTAATAATAGTTTTGCAAATTTAAAACAAATTACTTTAATAAGTTTAGAGCTTAACTAATCTTCTCCAACACCCCTACTTAAGCCCACAATTTACGATTTAGAGTTTCGTGTGAATAGTATAGCCTCGGTTCAACCGAAATTAACACTTTTCTTATTTCTCTGAAAGTGCTTTCAGTTTTAAATTACTATTGATGTAGCCAAAATTTTTGTTGAGTATTAAATACTCAGAAAAGTTCTGTACTTCATAAGTTTAACAAATATTTCGCAGTCATGCTTCTGCAACAGCTTATACAATAACGCAAAATAACGCAATGCATTTTTATTAAAAGTATCTTGAATATATAAATTTATTGCTTCTAAAGACAGTTCTAATTCTGACTCCTCGTCTGAGAAAATCGAATCATCATCATCAATAGTTTTCACTTTAGAAAACTCTGTAGATGTCGATTTTATACTGTTAATCAACATAGTATCTTCATCAGGTGCACAGTTCCCAGATACTGTAGTTGATGTTAAAATTTTCATCGACATTTTAGACAAAAATTAAAAACTAAACTTATCGATAACAATGTTTTCTTAAAGTAATCGGTAGGGTTACATAAATGAAATCGATATCTGACACCGTATTAACATACCTATAGTGTGAAGTGGCATTATGAGTTTGTCACAGAGTTTGTAACGTATTAAAGGAAGTATCGGACCACACAAAGTATACATATTATTGATCAAGTTGTAGAGACGTGTCGATCTAGCCATGTCCGTCTGTCTGTCCATCTGGTGGTTGTTGCACTTTTTATTTTGGGATCAGGTTTTAAGATACTCAGCTGTAACCTGACACCTAGACTTATTTTTATTGCAGTCAAATAAGATATTTATGTTGACATGCCTCGCCGTCTTTTTAAGGTAGCCTAAATACAAACAAACTTTTGACTTTTTCTAAAGAAAATGTTTTTAGTGAAGTCAATATCATTTTAAAAAATGACAGGGTGGGTTGTTATAGATGGACGCTTCTCATATTTATCAGTGGGTGTGATCCCCCTTTTAGTGATAGCACCCATACAAATCCAGCACCCACTTTTATATTTATGTATGGCAAACTTTTTCGTTACTGGTAATAATAACTTGAAATTTGATTTCATGGATTCTGGAAGATTAACGCTTCATATAAATATAAAGCAGAGTGTCCGGCCCGCTTTTAGCGGTAGTCCCCATACTAACTTACCACCCACGTTTAGTTTCTTAGATAATGCAAGTTTTTTATTTATAGCTGCTAAGCACACAATTTGAAAGTACGGGTGCAGAGAATTAAATCTTTAGTTTCACCTAAGTTAAAGTTTTCCCTTGATTCTTTTTATTTTGAAGGTTTATTAAATTTATTTGATATTATGATGTGTTTGATATTATGAATTTATTATTTGACACAATGAAAACATGGCATAAAGATATTTTGGCAAAGCATGTATATATGTTTTATCGATAAATTTATGCAACCGTGTGTATACTAAATACATACACACATATGTATGTACATATGTATGGAAACATTGTTTCTCAGTTACATATGTATTTATTTTTATAGCGATACAACTCGAAGACTTAAAAGAAATCATGTGTTAGATTTACGTTTTAGAGATTAAATTTTGTATATATTGTAAATAAACTCTTAATTATAGAATTTTGAATATAAGAGCTGTTCTCACTGGAGTACAGCTATTTCTGTTATATTATGAACTTTCAACTAACTTACTTATTGTCTTATTGATAGATTGTAAATTTAAAAAAAAAAAAAAAAAAAACATGTTTTTACATTTCGTTGTAAATTTTACAATTTAAAAATCAAAATTAATCTCATATTATTTATTTAAAATGGCTTCTTAAAAATATAAACTAATAAATATTTCTAAGTAATGCTTTACAAAAATTACAATGGGTTTATAATATTATAATAGTTAAATATAAAAATTACATACATATGTGTGTACACTTACATATACGTAAAATACGATAGCAATTAGAGCGATATCATATAAAACTAAGACAAAATATAATAAAAAGAAAGAAAAAAACGTTAACGATAACGATAACATTCACTTGAAAATTATCAATATTAACTTGAAATTCAATATGTTGGCATCTTATATATGGTCGCTTCATACACATCTACTAGTGGGCGTGTACCACCCACTCTTTGGGGTAGCCCCTATTTAAACCCTCACTTCGCTTCGGTTAAACCGAAGTTAACACTTGTTTTCTTTTGATTTATACTTTTTATGCGTTTACATTTGTGCAACTTAATGGACTGTCCACTTCTTCAGCCTTTTGCAGTTGATCGATACATAGGACAAAGGTAACCGATTTTAAAGGATAACATACCAACAAAGTGATCGATTTTCAACGATAACAGACAAAAAATCGATTTATACTGCAGGGCTACACGAAATCGATTTATTACAATTGTAAATTCGTGAAATACAGTACTCAATATTATTCCCCGAATACCATATCTTAGAAAATCGTATTCTCTAAAGAATTTCTAAGTCGTGAAAATGGCAATTAGTGTAGTAACTTTCTGTAGACAGAAGCATTTCATTAGTGTAAATTA
>JAWNNQ010001053.1:0-144838 GCA_035044765.1 Leucophenga montana
AAACTAAGTTTCCGAATTGAAATCGAAAGAAAAGCGTCATCATTTGTTGGCTACATGAAGCCGCTGAACTTCATGTTCATTACTCGTTGTCCTTGTTGCCAGAAGAGCTGCTCTTCCAGGCATTGTGCACACCGTGGTAAGTGTTCTGCTTCTGGGCGGGCGCATTGCGACCGAATGGGCTCTTGGGGTTCACTTGCAAAATGTAATCACCAGAGAGATCGTGTTCGGTATCGATGCCCATGTAGGCGCGCTTGCCGATGCCATTGTTGTTCTTGTACTGTTTCAATGAGTTAGCAGCGACAGCAGGGAAGTTGCGCTCATTGCCGGGACGGACCGATTCAGCGAAGTAGCGGGTAGCACGCATGGAAGCCTCAACAACGTTGTCGGCACCGGGCACACCCTCTGAGGGACCATTGGGA
Organism: Leucophenga montana; assembly: GCA_035044765.1. Taxonomy (NCBI): domain Eukaryota; kingdom Metazoa; phylum Arthropoda; class Insecta; order Diptera; family Drosophilidae; genus Leucophenga; species Leucophenga montana. The sequence continues at coordinate 420 of JAWNNQ010001053.1, forward strand.
TAGAAATCAACATCACCAACGCGCTGAGGAGTACCCATGCTATAGACAGCGGTGTGGATAGCATCGATAAAGTCGGCATCACCGCGAGACAGACCGGTCAGTGTATCGGCGTTCTTGGCCAGAATTTTGGAGGGGTCAAGAGCGGTAATGCGGCGCAGTTTGTGTCCAGTCAGGCGGGTGAACTCATTGGCAGCAGCGCCGGCAACATGTGCGCCAATACCTTGAGCGACGATGTGTATGGTCTCATGTGGAACATCCAATTCGTTGGTCATCTGCACAATCCATTTGCCGATCTTGGCACCAGTCTGTTCAATGTCGAGCATGGCGTAGCGTTTGAAGTTGGTCAGTGTGGAGCCCAGATCGACAATCTGTATAAGAATAGAGTATTTATAAGTAAGGAATACTCTAGAGTCAGTGTACTTCTACTACTTACGATCAGATTACCGCTGGCACTTGGTGCATTCTTGGCAGATTCAACATAATCCTCTTCGCTGGAGCTGCGCTGTTCCTTGCTATCGCCAGAGTTGTCATCGTTGTTAGATTTCTTGTGTGCGGCCTTCTGTTGTTCTTGGGGATTGTAACGCTGCATGTAAGCCTGAACCAGTTTGCGTGTAGCCTTCTTCACGGTTTCCGAGTTTTGTGGCAGACCAGTGATGAAAATGGTCACTTCATCGTCACCGAAGTTCTCGTGTTGCTTGGCACGTTGCAAAATTTCGTTGAGCGGTGCCGGGATGCGTTGTCCATTGGGCTTGATGAGAGCGGCCTGTACATTGCTTGGCACGAATGTTGGTTCCAAATCGTGATTAATTTGTGACAGATGATCTTTTAGAAAAAAATCAAACGAAAATTGACATCGAACCAAAAGCGTTCAATTGTTTATATTTTTAGATCACTTACAGACGCGCTCCAACAGCTCAGCACCCTTCTCCAGAGACATGCTCTCCAAACGCTCTAAAGAGATCTCATCCATTGAGGGAGTCGACTCCAGTTCCTTAGCCGACAACCACGGTTTGCCACTCTGGCTGACTGAGTTTTCTGACATACGTCCGGCTTTTTGGCTGGGCACCGCAGAAACGGCCGCCGCCAACAGACATGCCATAAGGCAAACGACTCTCAAAGGATTCATTTCGTGTTCGATTAATCACTGTCACAACCACCGCTACTTCCCGTTACTACCGTTACACCTCCAACTGAACTGAACTGTGCAGTTGAATTGCTGAACTGTGCCAATCGTATCGAAACGCTTCGCTTTTATACCCTAGACTCACCTGTTTTTCACCGTCGGATTGCATAGTGCACAACATTGTATCGCAAAGATTCGCAATCAGTGGAAATGTTCAAACAATTTTTGCTTATCTGTTAGAATCTTGAACTTTGGCGATTTAATTAATTCGCTGGCTAAGCAGCTCATTGACATCTCATACAAAAAAGTGCTCGAGCTACACTTTTATTGACGTCTATTTTCATTACTTGCACCGGAACTATATTGGAGATTGCCCAAATAGTGGGTGTGATATGTTCATGGAGTGAAACTTTGCGCATAATATAGCGTAGAAATTAACTTTTCAGTTTTAACTATATTGATTCTAATATAGAAAACCAGATATTGATGATGAAAATCTATGGATAAATACCGAAGTTATAATCAATTCAGTGAAGATGCCAAAATTCAAATTTGTCTCCGTTTTGTTACTTTTCTTCTATTTATAGCTATTATGGTGTTTAATTCAATCAATTCGACTACGGACTTTTTAACGGAATTAGTACAATTTCGAACGCTTTATTAATTTGCCTCAAGTAAATGATTGTGTGAGAGACTTAGAGCTCTCAAGAGAATAAAAAATATTAGAATTACATGCACCTCTGCTGAGACAATACAAAAAAGAAAACTTTATCCTCCCACCATTACACATAAAACTTGAAGTCTTCAAAAACTTTGTCAAAAATTACTTTTTCCAAGAATATTTCCTGCCAAAATCATGGAAGCAATCTTTGACGGTCCACAGATAAGAAAAAATTGTTTAAAGATGAGAATTTTCTCTTACAGGTGAAAGGTTTCATCAAACCATTTAACAGCGCTACCAAGGATATTGGAATGTAAGAACGTTGGAATACTATATTTGGTTCCTCATCAGAGAAAATGATTACTAATCTACTTCTATAATAAAATAAATGTAAAATAAAAGGTGCATAGTCGAACTACATTGTAGATTGATTGAATTTAACACCATAATAGCTATTAATAGGGGCGAATTGCAGTAAAAAAAGGCACCACGTTGCATTTCAACCTAATATTGACTTTAATAAAGAAGTTTTCTTACAAAAAGTCAAAAGTGGGCAGTAGGTTTGTATGGGAGCTAGCCCAAGTAATGGGCGGGTCCCACCCATTAATGTATATGCCAAGCATCCGTCTACTTTAAGTTACTATATTAATTATTAAGTTGATATTGACTACAATAAAAATGTTTTTCATACAAAAAGTCAAAAGTGGGCGGTGAGTTTGTATGGGGGCTACACCAAAAAGTGGGCGTGGCGGGTCAATCTTGACACTCTATTAAACTGGAATAAAAATAAGTATACGTGCAAAATTTCAACTGGATAGCATAAAAATTGGTCGCCAAAAAAATGCGCAACACGCCCACTTTTTAGACAGACAGACAGACGGTCATGGCTAGATCGATTCGGCTCGTCGAGCTGATCAAGAATATATATACTTTATGGGGTCTACGATGGCTCCTTTAATGCGTTACAAACTTTCAGACAAACTGATAATACCATTTCACACTATGTGTGAATGGTAAATGAATCATCCTTTGTATTCTTGATCAGCTTATCATGACGATTCAATCTAGCTATGTCCGTCTGTCCATTTGGATGTTGTTGCAGATTTGTTATTAATAATTTTTTGAAATATCTTGCTGAAACCAGGTTGGAAGCTTATTTTAGTCTTAAGCGCACACCAACATGACATGCCTACTTATTGGGGTAATCCCCATACAAACCCACTGACAAAGTTTTGGGTTTTTGTATGAAAAACTTATTTGTTACATTTCATATCAATTTGACATTTGATGTAGTGGCTTCTTATGGATAAATACTTAACATATATTGAAAAGAGCGTGGTTCGTTCCCTTTTAGAGATAGCCCCCATGCAAACTCACCATTCATTTTTATGGTGATTTGAATGCCATTAATGTACAAAGGCAGAAATTCATGCGAAGGGTTTTAAAACTATACAGTTTTACTCCCAATTTTTCTGTTGCGTTGATAGTATTTTGTAATATACAAGTTAAATCTACTTCTTCGTCGTCTACTGCATGTTATGCAGTCTCATCAGCAATTGTATTATGTTTTCAGGTAGAGAGTCCATTTGTCCCTTACGTACAAGGTATAATAATGAAAAATGTTCAGTTATTGTCTTCATGTCAGCCCAAATTCATATAATATTATCTAAAATAGGTCGCCAGAACATATATTATATATTATATATTTCTGTTTCTGTTTCTATTTAAAATGGTATTAATAATTCAGTCCTTCTAAATTGGGTTCATTTTATGTCAGAATCGTCGTACATCAATTTTATTGGTTTACTTGTACAGTTCTGCTTGACATTTAATCGACCAGATTGGTCAGACCAAACAGTTTTTCTCAACATTGAACCTTAGAAAAACTTAAGACACGCAAGGGACACTTTCTAAATGAGATTTACAGGATTTCCTTGTATGCCATCGAATGAAACATCTCCCCAAATGCACCGAAATTCGCCCTTTCGAAATTTCGCGTGGCTGTTTTGAAATGTGTCATTGAGTTTTGAAATAATTTAGGCGCTCGGTTAAAATTTCTAACCAAGAATTATAGGAAAATCGTTTCATTTTCTACATGGCTGTTGGTCTTTATAACCATGACAATATGTGTTCTAAATTTGTTCTATAAAGTGTTCCTACTCATCAGTGTGAAGGGCGTACAAAATAAACTTTAAAGTTTTTTTTTTATGCTTTTAAGCAGAAATTGCAAAAAATTCTTTTATTAGTCATTGAAATTGAATTAGTAAAATTGTAAAAAACTAAGTTTCCGAATTGAAATCGAAAGAAAAGCGTCGTCATTTGTTGGCTATTTGAAACCGCTGAACTTCATGTTCTTCACTCGTAGTCCTTGTTGCCAGAAGAGCTGCTCTTCCAGGCATTGTGCACACCGTGGTAAGTGTTCTGCTTCTGGGCGGGCGCATTGCGACCGAATGGGCTCTTGGGGTTCACTTGCAAAATGTAATCACCAGAGAGATCGTGTTCGGTATCGATGCCCATGTAGGCGCGCTTGCCGATGCCATTGTTGTTCTTGTACTGTTTCAATGAGTTAGCAGCGACAGCAGGGAAGTTGCGCTCATTGCCGGGACGGACCGATTCAGCGAAGTAGCGGGTAGCACGCATGGAAGCCTCAACAACGTTGTCGGCACCGGGCACACCCTCTGAGGGACCATTGGGATAGAAATCAACATCACCAACACGCTGAGGAGTACCCATGCTATAGACAGCGGTGTGGATAGCATCGATAAAGTCGGCATCACCGCGAGACAGACCGGTCAGTGTATCGGCGTTCTTGGCCAGAATTTTGGAGGGGTCAAGAGCGGTAATGCGGCGCAGTTTGTGTCCAGTCAGGCGGGTGAACTCATTGGCAGCAGCGCCGGCAACATGTGCGCCAATACCTTGAGCGACGATGTGTATGGTCTCATGTGGAACATCCAATTCGTTGGTCATCTGCACAATCCATTTGCCGATCTTGGCACCAGTCTGTTCAATGTCGAGCATGGCGTAGCGTTTGAAGTTGGTCAGTGTGGAGCCCAGATCGACAATCTGTATAAGAATAGAGTATTTATAAGTAAGTAACACTCTAGAGTCAGTGTACTTCTACTACTTACGATCAGATTACCGCTGGCACTTGGTGCATTCTTGGCAGATTCAACATAATCCTCTTCGCTGGAGCTGCGCTGTTCCTTGCTATCGCCAGAGTTGTCATCGTTGTTAGATTTCTTGTGTGCGGCCTTCTGTTGTTCTTGGGGATTGTAACGCTGCATATAAGCCTGAACCAGTTTGCGTGTAGCCTTCTTCACGGTTTCCGAGTTTTGTGGCAGACCAGTGATGAAAATGGTCACTTCATCGTCACCGAAGTTCTCGTGTTGCTTGGCACGTTGCAAAATTTCGTTGAGCGGTGCCGGGATGCGTTGTCCATTGGGCTTGATGAGAGCGGCCTGTACATTGCTTGGCACGAATGTTGGTTCCAAATCGTGATTAATTTGTGACAGATGATCTTTTAGAAAAAAATCAAACGAAAATTGACATCGAACCAAAAGCGTTCAATTGTTTATATTTTTAGATCACTTACAGACGCGCTCCAACAGCTCAGCACCCTTCTCCAGAGACATGCTCTCCAAACGCTCTAAAGAGATCTCATCCATTGAAGGAGTCGACTCCAGTTCCTTAGTCGACAACCACGGTTTGCCACTCTGGCTGACTGAGTTTTCTGACATACGTCCGGCTTTTTGGCTGGGCACCGCAGAAACGGCCGCCGCCAACAGACATGCCATAAGGCAAACGACTCTCAAAGGATTCATTTCGTGTTCGATTAATCAGTGTCACAACCGCCGCTGCTTTCCGTTACTACCGTTACACCTCCAACTGAACTGAACTGTGCAGTTGAATTGCTGAACTGTGTCAACCGTATCGAAACGCTTCGCTTTTATACCCTAGACTCACCTGTTTTTCGGCGTCGGATTGCATACTGCACAACATTGTATCGCAACGATTCGCAATCAGTGGAAATGTTCAAACAATTTTTGCTTATCTGTTAGAATCTTGAACTTTGGCGATTTAATTAATTCGCTGGCGATGCAGCTCTTTGACATCTGACACCGAAGCGTCAGTGCAGCGTCAGGTGTTCTGAATCGATTTGTTAATGTGCATATAGAGGCCTATATTTATAAAGACCTTATTGGTTGCTTTTTTAGCTTTTGTTTTGTCAATGATATGCATAAAATACTTTAAGGTTTGAGATTATTACACTAGTTAGCTTAATTAAATACGTGTCTGCCATTGACTTTGAGTGTGCATTTTTGGAGGACATTGAAGATGTACGAGTATTTGGAAAATGAAAAAATTTTCAGCTACGTAGCATTCTTAATGGAACTTTTTTTTATGATCGGCAGCTATAGAATATTTAAGTTTGTTTGCCGCCGATTTTAAATTATTTAAATTTCAATTATGAGAACTTCATTTTAAAAATTTGATGGAAACAGAAATACTGAATTACGAACTCAAAATTGCTTTAGTAAAACTAATTTCTTTAAAACCGGCTTTCACTTAAAAAGTTTTTTTGTAGTTAAAAAATCGAAATTCTTGAGCTGCCTCTGTATATCTCTATCGCACATTTTATTCGATCTATATATGAATTTATGTAGGATGAGAGGCAATACTGTATAGTGACAACAGTCCTCAACACTGAATTAACGGAAACAACCGCGAAATAACTGACTGAACACTAAACAACACAGACGAGAGTAAAAGAGAGATACGAGAAGAGAGGACGAGTTAGTTGACGATGTGAGTTGATCGAGGAGAGTTGTATAACGCGAAGACCGACAGACAAAAGTAGAGCTCAGACGCGTGTGTTAACTCAATTTAATTACATATTCACTAAAACAAACAAAACCAACGTGTACTTACATGTAAAATTAATATAAGGATATATGGTAAGGATAAATGGTTTTAAATAAAAGGCTTTCAGACTTTATCAATGAACATTCCTACATTTATGTGATCACGACTGTGCATAAATTTTATCCGCCTATAGAACTTATAGCGCAGATCATTTGCCTAATGAGTCTATTTCTAAAAAAATAGATCCATATTCTATTGTTCGTTTGTATTTTCGAAAATGGCGGAACCGCTGGTGAAACTGCCCACGGACCGATTATACAGACCAAAGTGTTCAATATTATTGGGAATCGGCACAATAACGCACCAAAACAAACGATTTATGTATAACAGTTGCTACAATTTAGTTTTAAGACTATTAGGAAGATGAGAAAACGCGAATATATATAATTCGGAATTTATTTCAAGCATAAATGACCGTAATTGGTATTTCTACTTCAGTGAATTGCAAACTCTTATACACATTTCCTATACCCTGTTATTCACGCTAAACGAAAATTTTGTTATAAAAGACTTACAATAAATTATATGCTAAGTAATTAGAAACTCAGTTTACATTTACCAATATACTTCTTGGTATTAAAAATGCTTAGCTAAGCGTATATCGTAAAATTTTTATCTATAAGCAATAATTCAATAGTATATTCTCAATAATAATTTCTCAAACAAGTAATATGAATTCAAATGAGTGCAGAATTGAAATGAGTGCAGAAAGCTTGTTTAAGTAAAAAGAAGTCTCGATGCAAACTTTGAGCTGGATACACATACATATAGCAAAAAAAAAACGTTAACTTCGTTTGAACTAAGCTCGAATACCATATTCACACGAAATTTTAAATCGTATTGTAAAACATAAACGTGGGTGTTTAGATAGGGGCAACCCCAAAAAGTGGGCGGTACACGCCCACTAGTAGATGTGTATGAAGTGCTCATCTATAAGATGCCGCCATATCCAATTAAAAGTTGATATTGACGTTATCCATACGAATACCTCAAAAAGTGGGCGGGACACGCCAAAAATGCGCCATATCGCATTTCAACCTAATATTGACTTTATAAAGAAGAAGTTTTTCTTACAAAAACACAAAAGTAGTTAGTAGATTTTTATGGGGCTACCACAAAAAGTTGACAGGTACCACCCATTAATGTATGTGTGAAGTGTTCGTTCACTAGAAGCTACAATATCCATTATTAAGTTGATATTAACTACAATAAAAATGTTTTTCATACAAAAAAGTCAAAAGTGGGCGATGGATTTGTATGGGGGCTACCTCAAAAGGTGGGCGTGGCGGGTAAATATTGACACTCTAATAAAAAGAGGTGTATGTGCAAAATTTCAACTGGATACCATAAAAATTGGTGCCCAAACAATGCGCAACAACATCCAGACAGACGGACATGCTGAGCAAGAGCTGACGAGCTGAGCAAGAATATATACTTTGTCCAAGATATCTTATCGATTTCATTCAAAGCTGTGTTTCATGCACTGAGGTCCTTAGAGTTGTCGTAGTTAATAGAAATACATTGGAGAGTATGTAATGGAATGGACTATTTTATTTATTTATATTTTATAAATAAGTATACTATTTAATTTAGAAAATATCCAAATCAAAATTTTGATTTATGTAGGTAAAAAATAGTTCACTTTCATTGGCAACTTTGATGTTATCATCAAAAAATATCCTAGTCGGTTTTTGGCAAATTACTATATATACTTCAATAAATGCAAAATAGATAGGCAATATGTACATTCAAGTTTCGTATAAACATGGTTCTACTTTATGATTTGATGAGTCTACAAGTGCAACCAACCATTTCAGCTAGCAAGAGGTTGGTGATTTCAAACGAACTGAAAGATATTTCTGTGACACCTACGGATTTGACTTAGAACGGAATTGGGGTGAAAGAGATTTCTTCGGTACTCTTCACATTTGCAGATGGGCGGACAGACAGACAGACAGACAGACAGACAGACGGGCTACTACTATTCACACGAAACTTCAAATCGTATTTGGTTTTCTACCCTAAAAAGTGATCTTCCAATCTAATGCTGTTTCGAGATTCTACTTCTTTTTTTGTGTGGGAATGTATGCGTTTGTTTCGTTCGTTTTAGTCTAATTAATTTGTTTCACAGCATTTGTTTCAATTATAAACACATTTTACGCGGACAGAATTGCAATATATGCAATAAAGTAATTACATTAAAACATTAAAAGATAAAGTATCTCAATAAATTTTGTATGCCAATCTTAAGTTATTAGAATTTGAATTTCGAAAATTGAATTTCTTAAACTGTGTTTATAAGTTATATTACGCCTATATGCCTTTATTTTAAATTTAATATTACATAGATACATCGTAGATACTGCAATTTCATTCATAATTTTGTCATTCAATAATAGTATACAATAATTTTATAATTTTGGCGCCAGCTGAACGTAATTCAAAACTTAGTGCATCAAATATCTGAAAAAGTCAAAAAGGAAAAAAGAAGAAAGAAGAAAGAAGTTTGATTATGAAAGCTGCTCGTACTATATACAATACATCATAAGTATAAGTAGGTATATTTAATAATGTTAATAGCTCTTGATACAATGTAGCGCTTCTGCAATAAAGTGCCCAGTCATCAGCATTGCAACGTGAAGACAATTTCTGCTATTCTTGACGAAAGTAACGCGAAAGCTACGTGTAAGCAGTGCGGATCCATTGAACGTTTCAAGCTATTATGGAACGTCGATTACTTGATGTCGGCACAAAAAATCAAAAATTATCATCAGTTGCAATCGAATTCAACGAAAACATTTTCAATTACAAAAACACTTTCTAGAATTACACGTAGAAAAGTGTCTTTACGAAATCGAATAGTGCTGATGCGGTGCTGAACCGTTTCCGCTGTAAAGACACGACACGCGCACCGCTGATATTGCTGATATTGCTGCCATTGCATTGCAGACGGTGAATGGGTCAACGAACGTTTTCACGGACGTCGACGACGCTAGGAGTGTGCTATATAATACGCTGGAATTGAACGGATTGAACATAGTGCAACTTGATTAGCAATCGAGTAAAGTGTGTATTATACTGGCTAAAACGAATACGACGACGAAGATGAATCCTGTACGCAGCTTGTGTCTGGTCGCTTGCCTACTGGCGGTGACATTTGCTCGTAACCATCAGAGACATGGTGGCGGCAACTCAGTGAGCAACAGCCAGGATCCCAACAATTGGGTTTCCCAGACCGATATCGATGCATTGCCTTTGGTTAATGAGGTATCGCTAAAGCGACTGGAATCGATGACCGTGGATGAGGGTGCAGAAATGATTGATCAGCTTTGTGAGTAGAATAATTTACTAATTATATTAATAAACTCTTATACATGAATGAATTCTTTTCTATTTTCATTACAGATCATTTGTCTATGGTTAATCATGTCTTCCAGCCCAGCAATGTGCCCAATCCTAACCAAATTCAGGGCTATATTGTTACACCAAGCGGCGAGAAGGTCAACTTCAATTTGAACACTTTGGTTTCGGTGGCCAAGAAACAGCCAAAGTTCGGCGATGAGGAGCTTACCGTTTACATTACTGGTCTGTCACAAGCTTCGTCCGCTGCCAAGAAAGCAACAAACAAGTTGGTGCACGCCTATATGCAACGCTACAATCTGCAATCGTATCCCTTGAATTCTAAATCTGGTGATTATCAAGACAACGAACAGGACAGCAGCGAGGAGAACAATGGCGGCAACAATAACAACGATGAACCTAGCGGCACACTCGTTGTCATCAATCTTGGTGAATCGGTTACCACCTTCGAGCAGTATGTCACTCTGAATGTCGAACGTTTGGGCAACATTGTCGGTGAACGTCTCGTACAGCTGACCAATCAAGTCGATGTGCCACAGGAGATCATTCATGTCATTGGTCACGGTATTGCTGCACATGTTGCCGGCGTTGCTGGTCGCCAGTACACACGTCTTACCGGACACAAACTGCGCCGCATCACCGCACTTGATCCCGCTCGCATCTTTGGCAAGGCACAGAACACACTGAACGGTTTGGCACGCGGTGATGCAGACTTTGTGGATGCCATACATACATCCGCCTATGGCATGGGTACTACAGAGCGCGTCGGCAATGTTGACTTCTATCCCAATGGACCTGATACTGGTGTACCCGGTGCCGACAATGTCGTTGAGGCTTCGCTGCGCTCCGTACGCTACTTCGCCGAATCGGTACGTCCCGGCAATGAGCGCAACTTCCCAGCTATCGGTGCCACCTCCTACAAGGAATACAAACAGAACAATGGATATGCACCACGCGCCTACATGGGCATCAATACCAATTACGATGTCGAAGGTGATTATATTCTGCAGGTGAACAGCAAGAGTCCCTTCGGCCGTAGCACACCCGCTGAGCGACAGACTAGTTATCATGCATCCCACGATGCCTGGAATGATCAACAACAAAACCAGCAGCAACAGCATCGCAACAACAACAACAGCAACAACAACAACAACAACAACAGGAATAACAACAAGAACAACTGAACCGATGTTTCATGTACAAGGCGACACTGGAATCGAGGCCATGTCACCGCACATTGAAGAAAGCTTTAACGAACTTGCTTATTGAGTTGCAATCAGCATTTATCATACAATCATACATAACGTGTAAGCACAAACATGTTTCCTTTACCATCCTAGTTAGTTATCGAAACCCAATAAACATTTGCATTAAAAAAAAAAAAAAAATTCTTGTACTTATTTATTCTTGAAAGGATTTCCATAAGATTTTATAGGTATTTGATAGCGGCTTGATATTTAAATGATTTATTGGCTTATACAACCAAATCACTTATAAGCTCGTAGAAAGGGTGTCCTTCAAACTTAGACCAAACACGGCAACTAACGCTGTTAATTCAGGTTTATCACTGGCAGTGCACTGGATCTCCTTCTGATACTTCGCATAGTTAAGATCTAGACGAAAACGCTGTGTCTTTGAGTTAAATGTGACATATTCAGTTCCATTTACAACTATGCATATTTGGGAATGTTAATCTCTTTTACGAGATTGAACGTGACCCAAGATAAGAAAGTGGTCCAAGATCGCAAAACTTTTTGGTTGAAAATTATATTATAAATCTTTCCGCTTGATACGCTGGAACTAACAACTTTTTATGAGTTCGAATAATATCAGATGCGAAGGTTGGCTTACAAATGGTTAATAATCGCAGGAAGCCAAATCTGGAGAATGAAGTGCATGAAAAGTTGGTAGCTTGAAAAATATTTACTCGTCTATATCACTCGTTTATTTTTATGTCGGTGTTTTAGTTAATTTAATTTGATCTTTGAGGGTAGGCGAAAAACAAGAAGTATGATTCAGCAAATCAAAATTGAAATGAGTTAAAATTGATGCAAAATTTTTTATTTCTTCAAAATATTCTCCCTTCAACCGTGTACACATACTACTGGTCTTCATTTAAGCTCGTAAACAAGAAACCCTTGTTAACATCGAAATTTTGTAGTTCATTTTTCAAATTGGTTTGGATTGCATATTCTTACTATTACATTAGTGCTGTCTATTTGTATACCATTCACACATTATGTGACATGGTATAATCAGTTTGTCTGAAAGTTTACAACGCATTAAACGAGGCATTTATGGGGTTAATCCATAAAGCAGTTTATGGGTAATGAGATAAGCTCAATATCGAACGATACCCATGGTCGCAGCTGTTGACTGGTGGCAGATATAAGTTCACAAACTCAATCTCGACCTCTCCGTACTTTACAGCCAGACATTGCGTCACCAGAAATAAATTCTGTTGACCAACAGAAGGCAGTGAAAAAGGCCTGCAATTCACCGAATTCACGATGAATGCCAGACCCCTCCACCGTTCCTGTCTCTGTCTCTGTCCTGCCTGACTATATTGAAATCAGTAAGAGATGCGCGATGACATGAGCTTGTGAGCTTGGTCTCTTACACTGCTGCAATTCAGATATCATGACGCTCCATATAATCCACAATCTCAACCACTTTCCAGATGCAAAACTCTAAAAGAGTTAAACCGCTGCTCAATAGAAGAACTGAGAGCACGCATTATTTGTCGACGGGGCGACGGGAGGCTTGACGAAGATTGTGTAGAAAAGGAACCACATGACGCCCGCATGGGTGACCGGGACTCAGGTGGAACCAGCGTTGCATTTCTCTGCACTGATTGACAGCACGAAGCAAATAAGTCAGCACTCCACGCCCTATGAGAACTTCGATTAGTGCATCTCCTCATATGACACCAGTTGTGACAGCCGTTACATCGCACAGACATAACATTACGATGTATCGGACTGCCACAAACAGAGCTTGGGCTGAGTTGAACAACCTTTGACTGCACAAATATCCTTGTGCAGATCGGTCCGGGGCGAAAACCCAGTCGTCCTTGGGAGCAATGTATGTAGGGACATTCCGAAAAAATTACCTAAAACACTCATTCGAAACGCTTTTTGACCGTGCCAAACGCTGTATCGAAACACAAGGAAACTATTTTGAATAAAAAAAAAAAAATCACTTTTGCAAAGTATTAAATTTTTGTTGTTTTTTTTTCGAACAGTCCTGTTTCTTTTGCGAAGCACCTAGTAAAATTCGCGATGCCACTTGCTTGCTTATGAGTTTTGCACCGATGTAAAGAAATAATTTGATCAATGATAGGAGTCGACCAAAGTAGTGCAAGATTTTTCAGTGGGCATTGTTGTTAATAGTGCAACATTTTCCTTGCACTTTTCAACTGTTACAATACCTTGTAAATACCTTTAATACAATATATTTAATAATGCAGTTGAGCCAGCAACAAAAATATTTCAAACAAATATTTCAGAAAAAAATTGCAAACTGAATATGTTTTTTTACTACTGCGGTAAAATGTTGGCGAGTTACGAAGTTTTAAGTTAATCTTGTAAGAATGCGGCACATAGAGAGCCTATGTCAGAGAACATTTTTCTCTGAGCAACAAAAAGACAGACGAACGGACAGACGGACGGACATGGATGAAATAGTAATAGCATTTATTTCCCTTTCTTAATAATTCAATATTACTTTGAGTGGTCTAAAAACTCAAGCAATATGTAGTATAATACTACTATTCAGTTTTAAGGTCCAGAACGTACATACACGTGCGATCTAAAAATAAGCGAACTTTTTAGTTATAAACTTAAACAAACATGGTAATATGTTTCAAAGCTAATATTTATAGTAAAAAAACTAGATATTTAATTCAATACAACGTTTGGAACGCTCAACCAATTTATCCATAGACCTTTTAAACTCGCTTTCTGGGATGTTCTTTAGCACCTGTGTCACGGCTGCTTGCATGGCTGCAATGTCATCGTAAAAATCTGCTTTCATTGCAGTTTTCATTTTTGGGAAGAGAATATAATCGCACGGCGAATACGGAGGGTGGTCGATAAGACAAATCTGTTTTTTTTTGTTCATCAAAAATTCACTGACTTTTTTAATCTTGTGAGGTGGTGCATTATAATGCAATAAAAATAGCTGCTTTCCTTTGGAATATTCAGGCCTAACACGTAGAACTCTCGACCACAAACGATGTAAAACTTGTAAATAATATTCTCCATTGACAGTTTGATCTTCTGAGACAAATCCCTTGGAATCATAGTAAGTTATCAACATTGTCTTGATTCTTGACGTCTGAAAACTCAATTTTTTAGGTTTTGGCTCGTCTTTTGACTTTCATTCTACAGATTGTCGCTTAGTTTCAGGATCATATTTAAAACACCATGTTTCATCACCTGCTATGAACGAATCAAGAAATCTGTATCGTTTTCAGCTATTGAAATGATGAATGCTCTACACGAACGATTTATTGATCATCATTTAACTGATGTGACACAAACCTTTCTTTTATCCAAATCTCCAGTTAATATTTTGTAGATTGTACAGTAAGATGAATTCAATTCATCTGCCAGCATTCTCACAGTGAAATTTACATCGATAGCGATTATTTCACTTACTTTTCGAAAAACTCAGTACGATTAGATGGTTCGGGTCGTCCAGGTCTTGAATCTTCATTTAAATCATCACGACCGTTTTAAAAATTGTGTAATTCAAGTTTAAACTTGAGTACGACTCATACAATCATCATCATACACGTTTTTTAACCATTCGTGAGTCTCAGCAAATTTTTTATCGAATTTAAAATAAAATTTAACATTTGCTCTTCTTTTTTTACGACATAACTACAAAAAGTGCTGTTATTAAAACGTGTGTCATTTTGTAAGCTGTCAAACGATTAGCCTGAACTTAGCTGTTTTCGAAAGAGGAAAAATGTAGCTTTCTAACACTGCCAACATTTAATAGATGGCGCTACGTGTTCTATGATTTAAATTAAAAGTTCGTTTATTTTTAGATCATACCTTGTACAGATGTAGCCTTCATTCAAATTGTTGAACTTTTGTGTGAAGCGTGTAAAAGGAACTGTTTTACTGAAATTTGCTGAAATTATTGGAACATTTTTTTTTTTTTTTTTTTTGTTAAGTTTATGAAAAATTCATATATTTGAGCAAATCTGTTTATTGAAGACAGGAGCGAATCTGCACATTGCTTCGCTAAACAACTAGTCGCACATTTCTTTTTGCAATCTCAACTGCAGTAATTAATTATGTGAAGACTGTCTTCTTAATAGTTTCTCACAATCTTTTAGCATTTAGTTCAGTAAAATTAGTAAAATTTTATTGAACTCACTCAGAAGTGTTACACCAAATGAATTTTCTTTAAATTTGTTGATTAGTTACAATATATAATATAATATATGAGTAGTTTTTATTATCTTTTGAAGCATAAAATGAGTGCCGAATTTACAAATGATGCATGTAGATACTTTAAGGAAAAATAAAAATAAACAACGCTACTACAAAAAAAAAATACAAAAAAAAAAATGCTTACTTAAATTCAATAGATGCTAAATTCTTAACTTAAAAATATTTGATACCTTATCTAATCACACAATTAAATCTAAAACGAAAAAAAACTGAACATCTAATAAGATTATGAGGCAATTAACGTGCTGATAGGAGAGGCTTGAACCTCTGCCTTGCAACACGAAGGGCGCAGGGAGCGTTACATTTACATATGTATGCATGTAAGTATGTATGTATGTATGTATGTATGTGTGTGTGTATATCAGTGGATGAGAGACATTGAACAATTTATTATAGATTTGTGGATAGTTTCGTTATGTGAATGTTTTGCCGAGAGCGCATGAAATCAGCATTCATTAAATTAAACTTCATCTACTTATCCCTGCAGCTAGTGGACCAATTGCACATGCCGCCAACTGGATCGTAGGTCAGACCCTTCGGACAGGTGTACTCCCAGCCGACTAAGCCGCCGGTTTCAAATTTGGCACAGGAAATGAACTTGCGACACGAGAGTGGATGCGGGAAATTGCCCTGGTCCAGACACTCGATGATGCCGCGTCCGTGCAGTATGACCTTAAGCTGTAGAAAGGCATAGTTGAAGTTTTAAGAGACCAACAGAAATATATTCAAAAATTAATAAATATTTGCCTGCTCGCCCCGTGAGCTGTAGCTTTCATTGCCCTCATCGTAATAGTCATAGTTGTTGAATCTTGAGCTTTTATAGCGTTTACTTATAAATGATTTGGCCGTTGTTAGTGGCGCTGTGGTGGAGGTTGTTGGCGACGGTGGCTGGTTGCCGCTGAGACGATTAAAAGGCTCAGCATATTTGTGTGGATGGCGACGATTCGCAAATATCTCTGTGCGCAAGCTGGATGTCGAAATGGGCGTGGCTGGCGTTGCTTTCTGTGGCCGACGTTTGATGACCGCTGCTGGTCTTCCTACAAGCAATGAATATTAATTTAAATACTAACTACAGACACATCTGCATTCACTTCCGCAAATAAAAACAACTTACTGGGCAATGGCGATGGTGATGGTGATGGTGATGGAGCTGCTGTCGGTGCCGTTGAGGTGGCATAATCACCGTTACTCGTACCGTCTCCGTTGCTATGGATGTCCATACGTCGGGTTATTACCTCCTCGTTATCGTTATCTCTCTGATGCAGTCGCTGTCTCGCTGGCGTCTTCCGTTGCTGTAATGGTTTTATGGCACTCGTACGCACTGGAACGACAGCTTCATCGTTGCCCTCGTCTTCGTCGGCGGCATTCAGCTGATTAAAACGGCTTGTATGTATGCTGGACTTGGCCACTTGGTCGGTCGCCTCGTCAAGTTCAGTTGTAAGCGTTGAAAAGGTTGTTGTTGCATCGTCGCTTAAGTTATTGGAACGTGTTGTTGTTGTTGAGGCAGCTGTTGTGGTGCTACTGGTTGTCGTGGTGGTTAGGCTAAAGCGTCGCTTGAATAGTGGATTCTGTGTGCGCGGCAAATCGGTGGCTTTGTGGAAATTGAAATTGAAAATTAAAAGATGGAAATTCCTATCACGTAATATTTACAATATGTAATATTTTATTGAGGAACATGTTGCTGCGGTTTTTTCTCAGAGCAAAATGCTACTGTAAGTGTTATAAATAGGGGTGCCTAGGTCATATGCTCTTCAGAAGAATTCATTATTCAGTATAGGTATATTAGAGAGGCACCGTGTAATTTAAAAACTTAAAGTTGGTGAACATCGCCCCATAGTAATAATGTGAAGCTTCCGACTAAATAAAGCAACCATATCAAATTTTTAATTGATTTTGTCTGTAATGAAAATGTTTTTAATACAAAATCCTAAAGGTGGTTTTGTATGAAGACAATCATTAAAAAGGTATCACACCCATTTTCTCCCTGTGTTGTAAATTCAACCATTATAACGACAATATAAAACAGTTCAGTACCATTTGATAATAATGAGACAATTAAGTATGACCAAAATGTTGGGCCCAAAATAAAGTTTGCCCGTATAAGCACTTCGGCAACGCCACGGTACAGTAATAAGGTAGCGTATTGAGAGCGAGCGACATCCTATTACAAACCTCCTATGCCAGTACGCTTTGGCTGCTTGTGCTGAACGGTTGTGCTCACTTGAATTTTTTGCTTATTTCTATGGCGTAAGTCACTTTGAATTTTTTTTTTTTTTTTTTGGTCATTTTTTAACCAATTAAGAGAACTGAGAGAGGAAGAGAGCTCAGATCTTTGTGATTGGCAGACGGTGTTACCAGGGTTTTACCTACCTTAGATGCAATACTTTAGAAAAAATTTACTTTCGCCCCTACTCCTCTTTACAACCTGTCCAATCGAAGCCACTATATACTTGTACATTTTTAAAGTTTATATTGATTGCAATAAAGAATTTAATTGTACAAATATGAAAAACTTGGCGGGTGGTTTTAATGGGGGCTACCCCAAAAAATGAGCATGGTATGTCAACATTTGAGTGTAATAAAAATAAGTGTAGGTGCCGGTTTACAGCTGGTTATCTGAAAAATTGATACCCAAACAAATACGCAACAGCTACCAGATCGACTCGCCTCATCAAGCTAATCAAGAATATATCCACTTTATCATAATCTACGATGACTCCTTTAATGCGTTAGAAAATTTCAGACTAACTGTAGCATGTTAATGTACTAAAAGGAGTGAACGCACTTGTTTAAAAAGACTAATTTTATAGCTAATGAAAATGTTTGTTTGGCTAATTTTGTCGTTTCATTTTAACAAACTTGACTCTGCCGTTTAGATTTTATCATCAAAAGTTATATACGATAATACTATTGTATTATCATTAGATCAACTTATTAGTGTCCAATTTCAGCTCAATTCTAACAATAGAAGTGGGTCAAAATTGAGCATAACTGATAAACTAAAAACTTTTTCAGCATCTGTAATATAGTATAATTTGGCTCACATGTTCTTTTACATTTTCATTACCTCGCCTTGGTGAGAAATACATAATAAAATTGAATAAATTTAACACAAATCATCTTTCTGGCATTAGCAGTTTCAAAAAGTCAGCCCAAATATCATTTGGCTCCCCTTTTCCGCCCTTGTGGTCGAATTTAATTCGAGTCGAGTTTAATTACACAAGTTAACAACCAAAATGTGCATTCGATGCCAGAAAACACGAAAATCTAATCAGAATAAACAATTTTTCTGTGGATAGGTTTCCGAAACATAATTTTTTCAATTTTCTTCTTCTTTTTCAGAGATAGTTTCACATTTTAGGTTATATCTCGAGTTGGATATGTTTGCTTATGTTGTCAGAAACATCATATTACAGGTAATAAAATATTCATCAATCGCTTCTAACATTTTTTTCCAATTGGTTCGCTAGCGTAAGTGTTATGGGCCAAAATATAACAAAAATATCGATTTTTTGGGCCAACAAATAAATCGAAAATTCTCTGCATAAAAATCAAATATATAAAACGTCAAATTATGTCCAGTTTCTTATCTTTTATGTATATATCTTATTTTTACAAAGAAAACAAGATATCGATGAAGAAAACCTATGGATAAATACCGAAGTTATGTTCTATTCAGTGATGGTGTCAAAATTCGAATCTTTCACTGTTTTGTAACTATTATGGTATATAAATTACACAATTCACAATGCAATTCGTCTATGGATTTTCCAATGGACTTCCAACGGAATATAATTTTCATCGTTTGCATAATTTGTCTCGACAGATGGTAACAGATATCTAGACGAACCAATAATACTCGTATAATAACTATGGGAAATTCTACATAACTATAAAATTAAAAGATTTTTTTTAAATAAGTACCGATTGTAATAAAATATGGTACAACACAAACTGCGCACAGGCGCGTATCTAGTTATGCACGGTACGAGGGCTGCTATTTATATTTCGAGAACTGGCAACACTAACATCATAATAAAGTTTGACATTTTTTTGGCATAAACGTACTCACAAAGTTTTGATGTACAATTGCTATTTGTTTTGTTTACAGTGAGTTAAGAAAAGCAATTTGGCCAAAAAAATGAAAATGTCAAGAGAAGGTTTTCGTTGGATTATTTTTCACAATTTTCGACGTGGATTATCTCAACAAGAATGTGTCAATGAACTCAGTTCTTTGTATGGCGATAAAGCACCATCAAAAACCACAGTATATCGCTGGTATAGTGAATTCAATCGAGGCATCCTTGCACATTAGTTCCACTTCAATACATTCGATTTTGCATTGAACACTTAGCTGTAAAAATAATTTGCTCTCGTTGGATACCTCATAATTTATCAATCGGTCAAAAAAAGGCTCGCGTCGATTGGTGTAAGGAAATGATTAAAAAGTTCGACCGTGGTGCTTCAAAAGACGTCTATAAAATCGTGACAGGTCACGAATCATGTATATATGCGTATGAGCCCGAAACAAAACAGCAATCGACCGTGTGGGTATTCCAAGACGAGCCAAATCCAACAAAAGTTGTTCGTGGAAGCAAATGATCGCCTGTTTCTTCGGCCGAATGGGTCATGTGGCCACTGTTCCGCTTGAGCAACGTAGGACGGTCAATTCTGAGTGGTACACGAAAAATTCGTAAATTCAACCGCCAAAGACGAATCATTGTCCATCATGACAATGCGAGCTCTCACACATCTTGTCAAACAAGTGCATTTTTGAGCAGTCAAAACATCGAATTAATGACTCATCCTCCGTACAGTCCTAATTTGGCAATACCCAATGACTTCTTCTTGTTCCCGAGTATCAAAGGTAAACTGCTTGGTCAACGATTTACGAGCGCCAAAGAAGCAGTTGAAGCGTTCAAAAACCATGTTTTGGAGGTGTCTCAAGAGGAATGGAAAAACTGTTTTGACAAATGGGGTCAACGAATGCAAAAGTGTATTGATCATCAAGGGGAATATTTTGAAAAACAATAAAGCCATTTTCATTTAAAAATGTTTGTTATTATTTGCTATTCCCGAAATATAAATAGTACCCTTCATACACCGTAGTTGAAGAAATTTTCCTTTAAATACGTCTAGCAATCTCTTCATTTAGTAAAAACCATTTGAACTGTGCGTTGAATTGATCGCAGTTTAACAAAATGAGCAAACAAAAGCGAGATTTTCAGTACTTAGTACTTTTGATTTGCAGCGGAAAATCTTGATAAATAATGGAAACCAAGTTTATATATATGTCTTTCTTGCGATATTCATCTTATTAGATGGGCTTCTAGCGCACCAGATTACGTGATGTATTACATTATTATGACACATGAAATTCTGCATTCCAATGATTTGGACAAAACCATTTTGTCATGGAACCGTCTGCTATTTTTGCTTGAGCAAACATACTGGCATTGGAAAAAAATATGCGATGGAAGTATGCAAATGTCGAATCTGTCACGTTTCCAGTTCCTCATTTGGATGCACTTCCCATTCCCAAGTGTCGGAAAACGACCACAAGTAAAATAGAAGACGTAGCAAGGGCCAAAATTATGTTTAATCTACTTGATTGAATTAAACACCATAATATTATAGTAGCTATTTTGGGGTAAAGTTACAAAACAGCGAAAAATTTCAATTTTGACACCGTCACTGCATTGATCATAACTTCGGCATTTATCCAAAGATTTTTTGTAGTGAATTTTCGATTTATTTTTCGGCCCAAACAATTAAAGTACCAAATCGATTGGAAAAAAATGTTAGAAGTGATTGTTAGATATTTTTATCAACTTTAGTATGATTATTTTTGGCGATCTAATCGGACATTTTCAACTCGAGATATGATCTAAAATGTGAAACTATCTCCGAAAAGGAAGAGGAAGAAAAGTAAATAAATTATGTCTCGGCAACCTATCCATAGAACATTTTTTTGGCCGCCTAGATCATGTGATCTGACGCCGCTAGACTTATTTCTTTGGGGTTTTTTGAAGTCACAGGTTTATGTGAACAAGCTCAATTGAAAGAAGAAATTATACGCTGCAGCAATGAAATACCGCAAAATGAAATTATGCAAAACGGTTATGGAAAATTTCACGAAAAGAGCGCGTATACATAACCTCATCAAATCCGGCGCTCTAACTGAGACACCCTGTATGTACATGTATTGTATACATTTTGATATTTCAGCAAACACAACATTTTCTGCTGAAGCAAATAACTATGTAGTATATACGCGTATATATGGTCACCTTAACTAAACAAAAACAACAACTTACCGCTCTCATCATTTTCAACTGTTGCCGACCCCGCGCCCGCGCCCACGCCCGCTGACAATGTTGTTGTTATCAAACGACGTGTTTGAAATTTACGACGCGGCGCAAATTTCACAGCTGACGACGTCGGCGTATTCGGCTTTGTTGCTGTGATGTCATTGGCGTTCGTAAATGTTGCTAAAGATGATGAAGATACTAATGAAGATGTTGCTGATGCTGACAAAGATGTTGCTGGCTGTTGTTGTTGTTGCTGTTGCTGCTGCTGTTGCTGTTGCTGCTGCTGTTGCTGCTGCTGCTGTTGTTGGCTGACGGATGTTGCCAATTTTGTTTTAAGCTTATTGCTTTGGTAGTTCTTATTGTTGTGCGTTGTTGTTGTTGTTGGTGCTGTTGTTGGTGTTGACGAAGTTGTTGTTGCTCGACTGCGTAAGCGATTATATTTAGAGGTCGTTGGTACATCGCCCGCCAGCTCCGCTGCTGCTTGTGCCGCATTTTCTGCTGCCGCTTGAACGGCTGCCGCTGCTGCCGCTGCCGGCGTCGATGGCGTGTTGATAATGCGTCGGCGCACGCTCAGCACCGGTCGCCGTGTGACGATCTGTTGCAGTTGATTGTTGTAGTTGAAGCTGACAGTCGGTGTGCGCAGCTGCTGATTGTTGAAAGGTGTTTTCATTCGGGGGGGCAAATATGGAAGAAATTTAACAAAAAAAAAACAAATGAAGTAAATTTAAGAAATATTGTTTTGGATATATTTTGGATAATAATATTTTTTTTGTGTGTGTGTTTTTTTTCTGTGATATTTCCTGTAAATGAAACATGGCTTAAAAGAAAGAAAAAAAGAGATTGTTGTAAAAAATTGAAGAAAAAAAAATGATTATATATTTATGACTATGACTGTGTGCGTAGAAAGCAGCGTGAGTGCGTATTTGTATGTACGTCCGTCAGTCTGGTCGTCACAGTGCAGTCAACTTCTAACGAGCGAACGCCTTGAGGAGCAAGGACAAGAGAAGTGTGCATGTGTATAGTGTGTGTGTGTGTTTTGCTTAATTATAAATTTATATATATGTATACATTTTAATTAATGTTTTAATAAAAGTTTATTTTTGTATTGTTGGTTTTTTGTTGTTGTTGTTTTTTTATTTTGAAGCTTGGCTTTTTCTTTGGTTCTTAATTTTTTTTTTTTTTTTGTTTTGTATTTTTTAAGTGGCTTTAAATTTTGCAGCAGTTTCACAAGCGACAAAAAATAAGAAAAAATAAATTGTCTCAATCAATAAATAACACAAAAGCACTGTAATTCAAATATTTGCTTGCCTTGAAGCACAAATCTGTGCCGCATGCCAATCTGCTTAAAATCGACCGTATATGTATACCTATAGACGCCAATTGGCATTGGTCAAGTGGTACTGGAGAACTGCTGCTGCGGCTGCATAAAGTGGTCCACATCAAAGCACAACGAGGGTTGTATGACATGAATCAGTCTTAGTTGTACTTCAAATATTGTGTCGATATTCGGAACAAACTAAAAATTACTTTCCTAGCTATACTATTATGTATGTATATTAGGAACTATACAATCAATTACAACCAAAAGTACACGTGGCACATTCAATAATTAACATTAACTGCCCCAGTCTGTCTGTCTGTCTGTCTGTCTGTCTGTATGTAAGCACATCAAGTACTCCAAGTTATAACCAGATATGATGCACTATTCTAGATAGCGTTCCAAATAAATTGTTCGAAATCGGTTTTAGTACAATGCTACGTTTTCTTACTTTTAGAAGGATTTTGTGTGTGTTGATTGCATTAGAAATTGGTGCTATGAAATTCATATACTCAACGTGAAGTAAAATACAATCGAAAAAATCTGCTGAAATTGACAAAACGAAACATTTTAACGAAATCGCTTTCGAACATTTTATTCGCATCGATATCTAGAACAGGATTAGGGCATTATCAACAAACTTGAAAATTAAACGTTCTACTAAAACCTCGTCGCATGAAGTGTTCGAGATAACGATTTTTTTGTATGAAAAAGTATTTTGTTATTAAAGCCCACTACTGAGATCGATGAAATTTTTTGATGATGAAATTTTTAATTATTTCTGCTATGTGTCAAACAAACGAAAAACAGTGTTCCCAAATCAATATGAAATACTAGAATCAGATGTTTATTAGATGAAAAGTCTACACATTTTGATTTTTTGCTTGGGTATTTTCTGACGAAGATGCAAAAGCTCACACTGTTTGTCACCTGTTTTCTTAGTATATAAAGTGTCGTGCCGAAATTTTTATATCATTCACACATAGTGTGAAATGGTATTATCAGTTTGTCTGAAAGTTTGTAACGCATTAAAGGAGCCATCGTAGACCCCATAAAGTATATATATTCTTGATCAGCTCGACGAGACGAATCGATCTATCCATGTCCGTCTGTCTGTCTGTCCGTCTGTATGATGTTGCGCATTTTTTGGGGACCAATTTTTATGCTATCCAGTTGAAATTTTGCACATATACTTCTTTTTATTGTAGTTTAATAGAGTATCAAGATTGAACTGCCTCGCCCACTATTTGGGGTAGCAAACCCACTGCCCACTTTTGACTTTTTGTAAGAAAACTTCTTTATTAAAGTCTATATTAGGTTGAAATGCAATGTGTTGCCTTTTTATGATCAGCCGCTTAACATACGTGGACTAACGGGCATGGCCCGCCCACTATTTGGGGTAGCTCCCATACAGACCTATGGTTCGCTTTTGACTTTTAGTAAGAAAAACTTTTTTATTAAAGTCAATATTAGGTTGAAATGCGATATGGTGCCTTTTAAGAAACAGCCGCTAAACATACATAGACAATTGGGCGTTGCCCGCCTCCCGTTTTGAAGTAGCCCCCATACAAACTCACCGTGCAATCTTGTGTTTTTTATGAAAAAATCCTTCATTTAGATCAATATTAGCTTGCAATTTGATTTTGTGGATTTTAATGGACAACCGCTTCATATACACATACAAAGGGGCGTGTGCCGCCCACTTTTTGAGGTAAAACGCACAGTTAACTTTTATGCATTTGTATGGAAAACGTCAATATCAACTTGAAATTCGAAATGGCGGCATCTTACACATCTACTACATCGCTTCATACACATCTACTAGTGAGCGTGTACCACCCCCTATTTAAACCTCCACTTTAATGTATTACAATACTATTTAAAGTTTCGTGTGAATGGTATTAGAGCTACGGTTCAACCGAAGTTAGCGTTCTTTCTTGTTTGATTATTGTTTGATAACGTTTTTTATATGAAATTTTACCGCTATCAAAAATTTTCATCGATCTCAGATCAGGAGCTTTAAACTAATAACAGCAAAATTATTGTGCATGCTCCCAACGATAAAAATACATCACAGAATTTCAATTCTCAGCACTACAATATATAGACAACGTTGAAATTCGATGGTTCAAATCAATTTCGATTATTGAAATTATTTGGAATGGTTCAAATTAGATTTTTCTACTGTTCACTTTTCTGCTATACCTTGTACCGGAGAATTTGGAAACTCAACTAAGTAAAACTCTGCTAAGATATCAACGAAGTACTTCAAACAGTTTTTGAAGCAACATTGTTGTAGGATTTTAAACTTCGTAGTTAAATTGAGTTAAATAGTGTTTTGAAAATGGGTTTTTTGAAAATGGAATTGCTTAGAAAGTACAGGAAGTCAAAAGACTTGTGAATTTTTTCTACTATTGCGTAAGTTTTAAAACTATTCTGTTCAAGTGTTGGCTAAACTAATGAAAGTAGTTGCCAGTTCAACATGAACTGCGAAAAAAAAGCTCTAACATACTATTTAAAAGAAAAAAATCTCAAGCAATTTATTAGAATTTATTCATGAAATTATCACTGACGCATCATACGCCTCTATAAAATGGTAAACGAATTTCAAATAGCATTTAACTTTTCAGCTCAATATGTATCTCGGCATTGGCGTTGGCGTTGGCGTATGTCTACAGCGTATTTGTTGGATTTTTGCTTCCATATAATTTAAAGCTATAGCTGCTTAGCTAGTTCGCTGAATAAATAGATACATTGCCTCATATACGAGTATTGTACATTGTTGTTGCTATTGTTGGATGCTGTCTGCGTTGTTGTTTGGCATTGATTGCGCATTCAGCTCAAAAATATGTTGTTGACATTGAAATTACAGATAGTTTTTTTTTTTGTACCATGGTTTATTATTCATTTTTGAGTTGAGTCTGCATTGTTTATATGAGCTATGTAGGTTTTACTTATATAATAATATATACTATAATATATGTAATTTTTTCGCGGTGGCTCAGCATGACAAACATCAAAACTAAACAGAAAAGCGCTATAAACGAGCTGCTCAACCATATAATACCCTCTAAACGGCATACTTTTTTTTTTTTCGTAAAACAGCTTTATTTTGCATAAAAATGTTATTTCTACAAACTATAAAGTAGCGCTGAAACATTTTTGAGGCACGTAATGGCACATAGTACTAGCAAATTAAAACAAGTAAACTTGTAGTAGCAGTGCGGTACCTAGAGACCCTATAGACCGTGAGTTTAGTTGCTCTAAGTCTACTTTTCTTCCCAATAGATATACGAACGCACGGGTAGATGCACGCGCAGATGCACGGGCAGACGCACATGGCTAAATCGACACATCTTTATGTGTTCTCCGAAGTTTCCTTCGCTATGTTACATAGAAGTTGACAGTTTAACGAAACCCAATATGCACCCTGCTAACAAATATTTTTTTTTTGAACAAGCAAATAAATTCACATTCACAACTTAAATGTCAAATGATTTGTGAAATGTCAAATGCAAAAATGCAATTAAGAACCAATTTGTGTCGAGTTTATCGAACGAATAAATATATATATATAAAAAAAAAAACAAAAAAAAAAAGAAATCGAATAATGCAATTATATTTGCATTAATTATAGCAAGTAGGTTGGGAGCAGGTTGCAAGTTATTTGCCATTTTTTCTTCTTTTTTTCTTCTATTTTACAAGGAAAATAGCAGCTTGAATGACATAAATAAATTATGCAGATGCTTAAAGATTGTTAATCGACTTCATAAATAGTTGTCATTCTAGTAATTTAGAATGGAAATTTAAACAAAATTAAATGCTCCTACGAATTCGTATGAGAAAATATGTGCTGGATTGTCAATTATAATGAAATGAAAGTGAATAGCACTAAACGAAAATAAAAAGAAGAGACCATGTGTATCTTTTCAGTGACGAAGTATGATTCTTTGATAATCATACTTCGTGCCTTAATCACTGTGTAAGCGCGATTGTTAGAAAATGCATGAGTTGATATGTGAAAAGATATTAAACAACAAGAAAACTGTTTGTGCAAATTTTGCTGGTTAATGCAAAGAGCTGCGTGTATGTGTGTCAATATGCAACAAAAACAAGAGAACCACGTATCATGCGACTTATTTCTGTTGTTGCATTGCACTTTGCTGTTCGCAGAAAAAATAACGAAAAATGACGAAATTGTTTGTATAATTTATATAGTTAATGCAAAGAGCAGTGTGCGTGTGCGTGCGCAACGAATTATACGTAAAGAGTCTATTTTCTATGCTAGTGCCCCCATTTGAAACAAAGTACATTTAAGCATTAAATTCTTATGATTTTTTATTTGAATAATTTATTAAGTTGAAAACACATTCTTTGGATCAACATTGCGTCGCCAGCTGCCTAAAAACTTTGTAATATTAAGTTGTATGGAAACTGTCTAACAGTAAATATGTTAAACCTATAAAATATTGTAAGATGTTCTATGCGAGCAGCCAAAATGGTGTAAACTAATTTAAACTAATTTTAGATGCTAAAGAATTTGGTGTTCCCTTGACATAGTAGTCATCAGTTGTACATTTTCGTTGTAAGTTTTAATGTCAGAGTCAAACATTTAGAATTATTATTGAACTAAATATTATTGAACTAACAATTATTGGACAAACAATTTAATTTCCTCGAGTAAAGTATTAAATTAAAATTTTCATTTAGCAAATTTTGAAAAATTTCTGCCGAACTTCACAAATGAAACAATATACGAATCTATAAATGTGTCGATGTCCGACTGTTTCATATACTGCACACATCAGTAAGAAGTGGTGTATTAATGTAGACGGACTAAGACAGAAGTGAAGTATTTTTAGCCCTTTAATACTAAAGCTACTTTGTTCACTTCTTTAGTACATATGCCTACATTTCTGCTCCCAGTAAACCGTTGAAAACAATTTTTAATATTTAATTTTTAATATTTAATTCAAATATAGTAAAATTCCAAAATTTTCATATTCAGTTCAACTATTTTAAAGTTTAATTCAAATATAATTCATATTTGCCATCAAGTGCTTTATAAAAACCATTTTGAAAATTTCGTCAAAAAAACTGGACAGTGGCAGATTTTACTTCGCTGTCTATTTGTACTTATGACTTGCCTTAGTTTACATTTCAGTATGAACAATCTATGTATCATAATGTCTCAAACTGTAACAGTAACGAAAATCAAATTAAAAGTGTACCCTTAGTTAATTTTAACTGCATCCAAAGTAAATTTCAATATGCATTATACAGGCTCCACCTGCTTGTTAAAACAAATACACTGCTACGACAAACTGGCGCCGCTTGCATGTAAAAACCGCCACGCTAGCCCGAAAAATGTTTAATTTAAATTTAAATATTTATATTTTTAATTTGTAAAAGAAGTCGGAATCACTTAAATTTAAAGTTGTGTGCACTTTCAGTCAGTTTTTTCAAAAATTTTGTATTCTAAAATTGTGCATACTTCAAATGAATACAATCCAACATTAATAGTAGGGGAGCCCAAGCGGGGATTTAGCGCGTTAGTCGAGCGCGTCAGAAAATCATATGGGGAGAAACCTTGTACCCAGTAATGTACCCCTACCATATATGAACCCTTAATATAGGGGCGTGTGTTGAGGGCAGCCCGACAGATTAGGAAATAAAAAAAAAACCGTTCATCTGAAGTAGTCTAGCGCGTCAGTTTAAGACAAGGTAAGTTGTGTAGATGCGGAAATATGTATATTTCAATAATCTGACAATTTGAGCGTGACATAAGGAAATGGGCTAGTCAAAAAGTTGTAAAAAAAACGATGGATTTTTTTTTTTATTTTGTAAGAAATCCTATTAGGATTACGAAAAACATATAATCTGACGTTTTTCATGGAGCGTTGTAGCTAAAAACATCAATAAAAGATGAAGCGTACAGATGCTGAAAACTGTGAACGGATGGAACAATTTCGCTAATTCTTTTTTTGTTGTGTTTATTATTGTCAGAAGAAGGTACATAGGTACAAAAATTAAGAAAGTTGAGCGGAACATTAGAAAATTTCGAACATTTGCGTTGTAAAAACTATTTGTGAATTATAAGTGCTATTATGTTTTAATCGAAGTTTATTATTGTCAGATTAACAATATCCCTCCCTATAATTGTCAGATTAAAATTTTGTACGACTAGGACATCAAGTTGAACCGTCTGTATAAAAATCTGACGCGCTCGAGTATTTCAAGGTCACATTTTTTTTTCTTACATTTTCAAAAATCGGTCATGACTTTTTAAACGTCCAAATCGTCAGCCATTTGAATAGGACACTTTTTTGAGTTCACTCAACATTCTCTCTGAATAACTGAATAACTGACCCTGTTTTTTTTTTTTTGTTTTTTTCTACCTCTTTTTTTACGGCCAAGCTCCACTAGTTAATCGTCAGATTAATAGTATCTCTCGGTTATCAGAAAGACAAAACGCCTATACACTATGAATGTCTGACGCGCTCGACTGTTTTTTTTTACATTTTTGAAAATTTGTACACGTTCTTCTTCCCACTAAAATGGAAAACTTAACATAAACTTTTTATCGTTTTAGAACCTAATCTTCACAATCCAATGGCGCTTTAGTAACTGCAAATTTAGCATACCGGGCTCCCCTGCTATAAATTAAACGTGACATATTTGAAATAGAGTGTGTTGCACTTTGATTTAAGGTGGATTCATATTTGTAGAGCTGTTCAAGTAGGTTTTTAGTTGAATCGAAGTGATGCATATTTAATGTAAATCTGTTTTCTTGCATAGTAAAATCAAATATGATCATTGTTATTTTTACAATGCGTTTCAACTCTGAGTTTATTCAAAATTGTTTGTAGTTACAAATCAGTTTGTGTTATGATTATTTGTGAAGATGATAAACACTTCACAGCGATAATTGTGTACTAGACTGTAATAGGCGGAGTGGAGTCTTTATGAAAACTGAAAAAAGGTATGCCTAGCTTTTACAATGGCTTAGTCAACTCCTCTCAAAATTGCTGCTGATGAAGAATAAAGTCGTACTTATGAGACCACCAGCAACATATTACAGAAAGTATATATAAAAAGTACTATATCTAAAATCCATTAAGCTAATTTGCTAATTTCACTACGGAGAAATTTATACATTAAGTTCACAAAATCATCAAATATTCGTTTTAACTACAAACAACTTTTGAAAACTCAAGCCACATTGATGGCTTGCTGTAGGTCTTTTTATATTTATGCAAACTTCATTTCAGCTATAAAATCAAAAGTGGAATTTTTGTATTACAACAAATTTAAATTAAACTTCCTGTTTACTAAACTTCAAATATTGCTTTCCAAATGCGCTTAATTAAACAAAAGCAGCTGGGAAGATAAAAATTTCATAACAAAAATATACAACAAAAAAAAAAATAATAATAATACTAAAAAGAAGGTAAGCCAGCAAAATAAAAAACAAACAAAAACAAAAAACTGCGTTAATAAGAAAAACAAAGCGTAGACGAATTGATTACTTATGTGCCATGTAAACTTCAGATACTTTGTATAAGAAAAGTTGCTAAAGGCCAAAGAGGCAAGAAGAATTCAAGAGATGCAGAGAGCGAGCACACAATTTATATTTAATTTATTGTTCGATGATGTAACACTTCACTTCGGACGGGACTGAATGAATGCGGTTTTAAATGAAAAATTTATGCGAATGAGTGAGCACGCAAAAGTTAGTTGTTCAATATTGCATGTATGTATTTCTATATGGATGAACAGACATGAGCTGCTTAAACCATGAAGTCGTTACAGACTTCAGACATAGAGTAAAAGACGAGACGAGACGGTCAGTTGCTGCTGCAAATCGACTACGAAACCGAACATCGAAAATCATGTCGAAAGTGAGCAAAGAATAATGAGGTAGTCAGATAGCTAATAGTAGACGTATGTATGTATAGCTAAAGATATTGTATCGATATGAGTGGCAAGTTAACAGCACAAGGTGTTGTAATATCAAAACGATATCTGTAGTATGTATATGGTTTTTGTTGTTGTTGCTGCTGCAGCTGCTTTTAATGTTGCAGATGCGCCACAGTCATACACGCAATAAACAGCATTCCAATGCTGCTGCAAATGCGTTGAGCAATATATATATATACTATATAGCAGACGGGACGAGTATTTAAGTAAAAATATACAAATTTTTATATACAGCATATTTTTTTTATTTATTTATTTTTGAATTTCAACTTTGGAATTTTGTTCATATATATATATATATATATATATATATATATATATATATATATATATATATATATATATATATATATATATATATATATATATATATATATATATATATATATATATATACAAAATGAGCGCGCTGCAGCTGTGCGTGCAGCTTATGCAATGAAAATGCAACTAGCAAAGAAGATGCAACCATCGCTGTGCAAAATTGAAATACATTGATCGATCGTGCGATGCATCAGTTTAGCTGCTGTAATTAAAGATGCTCTTGTCTTGTATGGACTTTTTATTTGTGGTTTTTTCTTTATTTTCATTGAGTTCGAGTTTTAGCGTCAAACAGGTTGTCTGTTTTGTTGCCTTGAGTGCGTTAGTGCGAGTAAGTCTAGGGCGTTTCCAGCCGCGTCTAAGAAATTTCAAAACAATATTTATTTTGCCCAAAGAGGCTTAACTATATTATTTGATTAAAAATGTTGTTTGTTTTGCATATTTTGACGCGCTGAAGTCGCAATAGGTAAACTTGTAAAAGCAAAAGACTTAAGTTACGAACTTGAAGTGCTGCAAGTACATTTGCCAGCCACAGATACTCTTACGAGTAAGAGTATCTTGTATGTTTACAAAAATATATATGCATAATCGTTTATAAAGTGTCACAGTGAAAGTTTGTCAATGATATTTTAAGGTTTCTGTGCAGCCTTTGGCTTGAAAACATGTAAACGAAATCGGTAATAAATAAGTCTACTATTTTGTTGTTGTTGTTGTTGTTGTTGTTTTATTTTTACCCAAAAATGCAAATTTGTCTGGTTTGTTTGAGCTTGCAGTGAGTACAGTGAAATTCATTTAAAAGAACGCCAGAGCCTCAGTGTGGATTTTAGTATACACACTTAAACCATTACTGGTTTGACTGAAAGTTTGTAAGTTTCGAAATCAATCAATTATATAGGAATAATCTCTATCAGCTCAATTCGATATACAAGGTCTGTCGCAAAAAAAACCGAACTTTTTATAAAAATCTGTTTCTGGTGGCGCCACCTATTGGTAGGTACATGCGTGGGAAATGTACATCCTTCACTGACATCTTGTAAACATTTTATGACAAGCGAAGTTGTCGCGCTAAAAAATGACAGTATCTTTTGGGCATCGGTCGAAAAATGAATCTCGAGCAAAGAGCAAATTTTAAGTTCTGTTTTAAACTTGGTAAAACATTCACCGAAACGTTCCAAATGATGAAACAAGTTTATGATGACAATTGTCTATCCCGTAGCAAGAAGATCGTGAAGACCTCTGTGACGATGAAAAGTCGGGCCGAAAAACATTCGGTGATCGAAAAGAACATTGAAAAAGTGCGTGAATTCATACAAATTGAGCCGAAATCTTATGAAAATGGAATTAAATATTCCCAAAGATTCGATTCATCGCATTTTGACGGAGAAATTGGGTCTAGAAGTTCTCCCGCAAAAGAAACAGGACAGTTTTTTATATATTCCATTTCATATGCCGATCCCAAAAATTCATTAGAACATATATTTCCCACAATGTCCTTCCCAGGATTGTGCAATTGCCATACATTTACGACGAACCTTTGAGACTTTAACAATACTGGAGGAAACCGCAACGGACTGCTGCAAGAGTTGAGTTATGAGGTAATTTACTAGAAAGGATTGGCTACAAAAAGCTCAAATAAATCTGCTTATAAGATGCCCCCGAACATGTGAGGCCATGCTCACGTGCAAGAGCCGAAATGAAGTGAAATGGGCAGACCGTGAGCGAGTGTTTTCAAACTCTGCTAAAATATCCATATATATAAAGAAAACAAGAAAAAACGTTAACTTCGGTTGAACCGAGGCTCTAATACCATTCACACGAAATTTTAAATAGTATTGTAATACATAAAAGTGGGAGTTTAAATAGGGGGTAGTACACGCTCACTAGTAGATGTGTATGAAGCGATGTAGTAGATGTGTAAGATGCCGCCATATCGAATTTCAAGTTGATATTGACGTTTTCCATACAAATGCATAAAAGTGAGCTGTGGGTTTATATGGGACTACCTCAAAAAGTAGGCGGGATACGCCAATTTGTATATGTATATGAAGCGATTGTCCACTTAAATCCACCAAATCAAATTTCAAGCTAATATTGATTTAAATGAAGAATTTTTTCATAAAAAGCACAAAATTGCACGGTGGGTTTGTATGGAGGTTACGCCAACAAGTGGTCGGGCCACGCCCATTAGTCTGTATATGTTAAGCGGCTGTCTATAAAATGACACCATTTCGCATTTCAACCCAATATTGACTCTAATAAAGAAGTGTTCACACAAAAAGCCAAAAGTAGGCAGTAGGTTTGTATGGGGGCTACCCCAAATATTGGGCGGATCCCCACCCATTAATGTATATATCAACCATCCGACCAGTAGAACTTACCATATCAATTATTAACTTGATATTGACTACAATAAAAAAGTTTTTCATACAAAAAGTCTAAAGTGGGCAATGGATTTGTATGGGGGCTACCCCAAAAAGTGGGCGTGCCCGGGCAATCTTGACACTTTATTAAACTGCAATAAGAATAAGAAGTGTATGTGCAAAATTTTAATTGAATAGCATTAAAATTGATCCCCAAAAAATGCGCAACATACAGACGGACAGACAGACAGACTGGCGTGGCTAGATCGGCTCGTCTCGTTGCGCTGATCAAGAATATATATAGTTTATGGGGTCTACGATGGCTCTTTTAATGCGTTAGAAACTTTCAGACAAAATCATAATACCATTTCACACTTTGTGTGAATGGTATAAAAATATGATTGTTAATAGCGACCTACATATATAATGTATATAAGACTTTTAGCTGGCTCAATGACCTTGAGTCAGCTAAAATTCATATATAAAGAAAAACAATTTTTGTGGAACCAGAAAGCCTTATATTTTGAATGGAATATGCTCATCTTTATATGTTCGTAAGTAACCACCATAATAACTTTCAAGTTTAAATTGACCAAAAGATTTTCATACAAAACTTGAAAGTGGGCAGTAATTTTGTTTGAAGCCTTCCGCTAAAAGTGAGCCGCACACGCTCAGTAATATATACTTATGTGAAGAAACTGTCTATATTTCCTAGTTTAAAGTGATCACATCAAAAATCTATTTCATACAAAAAGCATCAAGTGGATAGCGGGTTTGTATGGTGCTTCCGAAAGAAGTGGGCGAGGCAAAGCAATATGGATACTCTATAAACTTGATTGCCAAAAAGTACACAACAAGTAACAGATAGACAGACGGACAGGCATAGCAGATCAAGAATACATTTACTTTATGGCTTACAAGCTTTCTGACAAACGTATAATACCATTTCATAATATGTATGAATGGTATACAAAATACATATAAAAATACATGAAAATGAGCGAAGGGCTTGTGTGGATGCAATATGAACTTCGAGGTGGACATGGCACAATAATTTATTTAATAAGTTGAGCCGATATAGCTAGATGCTTCTAAGACATGTTCAGATAAAATATATGAAATATATGCACCAACACACAAAATAAGAGGTAGCACTACACAAAACTAGCACACAGTTAAGTGTTTTTGTACAATATACTCGTAAAAGGAAAAAACTCGTTTATGTGACTTAAGCTAAAATCACTTAGTTGACATAAAATATCCATTGGTTAGCTTCCATACAAATCTGTTATTATTTTTGTGTATCTTGAAGTCGCGTAAGTACTTTTTTGTTATATAGCTACATGCGAAAATATGTATATACCTAGAAGTAACCAACCTAGTAGTTTTTAAAAAGGTTTCTTTTTCGAAGATGTAAAACCTACTATCATCAGACTACGGTGAAATTTTAAGCAATCTGCAGCATTAAGTTTGAGAGCCATTGAAAGCAGTCATAAAGGCACATGGAAAACATTAAAAGCAATAAAGCCCAATAAACAAATTGTCGCTCATTTCGTGTTTTCCCTGTACTTTTTAGTTTTGCTGATTTTTTGAAAATAATCTTTTAAGCCGCTCTCATCACTTTCAGTGAAATTCAAGTGCGCACTTGGAGTCGAGAGTATATACCACATGCATACATACGTACGTACATACATACGGCTATATATAAAGAAGTATCTTTGCATATAGGTACGAGTATACTCGTACATTGTGTTTTTTTTTTTTACTTGACTTATTTGCGGTTTACCGCGATTGGTATTGTTGTTGATATTTGAGATTGTTGTTGTTATTGACATTTATGCTTTCATTACGAGTGTACTAAGAAGAAAAAACACTCAGCACAGTTGAGTTCAGTCTTCTCTGTCAGTCAGCGGGACTGCAAGTATCTCACAAATGCAGCACTTTTTTGTTTTGTTTTTTTAATTTTGAATTTAGAGTCATCATAAAGCCTGATGAAATGCGTTGCATAAAATGCGCTCTACAATCACTTTTTAACTACATACTACGAAATGGAAGAAGCAGAAGAAGAAGAAGAAGAAGACGATGGTGAAAAACTGCAAGTTCAGAATGTTAAATACTTGTTGTGTGTATCTTTTCACTGCGATTATCTTCTGTTAACGACGCTGCATGCGCATTTGTCGTGCATATTAAATTGTTTGCATTTAATTGGATTTTTATGCTGGTTCGGAAAACGTGGCACCGCACTATCCCCTACTCTATTAATCAATGCTCTGGTTTAGAAGCGATTCAGCGCCATGCCGTGCCATGCTCTGTGATAAAGTGCAGCGCTTTAAACTTATTATAAATGATGTAGCATAGTATGATAGTAGTTGGATTTGAGAATACACTACAGTTTATTTCAAAAATTATAGTGCAGTAACAGAGAGTTCGACAGTATATAAGACGGAAAATAGTTTAAGATCTCTACTAAAACTTTGTATTTTCACTTAATATAAAAGAAAAAACTTGATTTAAAAATGAGCTCACTTGAAAAAGATATGCTAAAATCAACTATGCACAGAAAGTTAGTTTACTAAAATGTCAAGATCAAAAATTACATAAGATCACCCGGTAGCGAATGGACAAATGAATTTGCTGGTGAACCGAAAGCGTAAGCTGTTGAGCAGCCTTTCAAACGAAATCTTAGCCACTCCAAACATACGTGATATTGGCTTGAAAGCAAATCAAAGGCCAACAGTTATATTCTGTAAATAAAAGCGAAAATGTGATTGCACAATTTGAGCAGTAAAAACTGCTGAAGTTTCCAAAAAGATGTTAATTGGCCAGCTCTATGTCAATGCTTGCACAAAAGCCTGATTTTCATTGGAACTGAAATAATTACACTTGAAATTTAAATCGGAAAATTAACTAAAAAAGATGTGGTGCCTCTAATTAACACTGGTCGGGTGTTGTTAGTCGATTCGACTAACACCGATCGCATTTGCGGCATCTGCTTGGACTGGTGCAGTGCAGCGCGGACGCGAAGTAAGTGTTTTGGTCATAGTGTTAGTCGAAACGACTAACAATACACAAGCATGAAGGTGCAAAACTTATTAATGAACAGTTTAAAAACATGTCTAAGTTGATCTCAATGAAATGGTCAAAAATTATGTTTTTTTTTTTTTTTTTTGGTATTGAATATGATCAGAAATAATATATTTTTGTTAAATAAATTTGTTCAACTGTACTCGTGTACATTAACAAATCCCAACTTAGCTAGTTTTCTTCAAATTTTGTTTAAATT
The DNA here is from genome assembly GCA_035044765.1 of Leucophenga montana. Classification (NCBI taxonomy): domain Eukaryota; kingdom Metazoa; phylum Arthropoda; class Insecta; order Diptera; family Drosophilidae; genus Leucophenga; species Leucophenga montana. The sequence continues at coordinate 37,525 of JAWNNQ010001053.1, forward strand.
TTTTAGATTTGCGTATTCAAGGTGGGTGTTAGTCGATTCGACTAACAATGCCAGCAAGCGGTATCTATCTAGCGATACCCATTCAGGACTTAATGTCACAAACGTACACTACTGGCAATGTAATTGTAAGAACTAAATTTTAGTTCTGTAGTTACCAACTACGTAAAATCCATCAAACTTCACTGAGCTCAGTCCTATACAAAAATATTCAGTTTTTTTTGAAGCGAAAACTTTTAAATTATCTAAAAAAAAAAAAAAAACAATTAAGAAACATAAAATGTTTTTTTGTTTGTTTGTGCTAAAGCATTCGCAGATAGTATAGACAGATCAATGGTGTCTTCAGTTGCCCTATGATATCGCTACAATATGTATAGCAAAACACCATTTCAAGCACACCGCATATTTTTTGAACTATTGTTTATATCTCATAGCTATAGAATCAATGAAGCGTATAAATGCTTCGTTTTTAGCGCTGTTAAAGTATAAGATACAAAAGTATCTTATAGTCGTCTGCTCTTGTCACATCTTTAGATGACTGATTAAGAGCGTTGCGCATGCGCAGCACGTCGGCATCGTCGTTGAGCAAATAAATGCAGCGCGTGATTTGACTTTTGGTAAATATAATTTAAAAAACAACAAAAAATGTGCACAAAAAAGTATCTGTCTCAGCTTGCTAGCTGTCTTTGCTTTGGTCTTCTTTTGTCGGTTTGACTATCTCTTTTTCTACATGCTCCCATCTGCTGACTATCTCTTTTTCTACATGCTCCTATATGTTAAGGTGATTATCTTGACTTGAGTATACAAAACGCTATAAATCAGTCAGCTCTGTGTTTAATTGACACAAATTTTTTGCATTTTTGGTTTTGCTGTCTGTAATCCCGCATAAGTTGCAAATGTCGAAAATATTTTTATATATTATTTTGGAAGGCTCTTCGAAGCATTTTTTTTCTTCTCTTGCTTGTGTAAATCGATGCTCGTGTTTAATGCAGGAAATGTAAAAAAAATTAATGTTTTTTTTTAATACAAATTTGTAGGCAAACTTCAGATAGGTCAGAAAAGAGATACTGTGAAGTATGTTCACGAACGGTTGTTTTGCTATGTGCTATGACGCACATATAGCATAACCATATTTCGTGACCATATTTTTATAGCCTACTTTGTAATATAGTTTATAGAGAGAAAATTTAAACGCAAATCAATGAAAAAATCATCATAAGCACTGCGAATTGGCAGCAAAATTGACAAGGTGAGTGCTCGGGCTGTATAATTAATAGCAAATGATTGGTTTCGATATACTCGTAAAAGTGAAAAGGGCACAGAAGCAAAAGCTCTTCTCTCTTTACACGAATTCGAACAATTCCAACTTCATTTAGTCTTGTTATGCCTTGCAACCTTTTTGCAGAACTAGCAACGCTAGTTTAGCTACATATATTAGGTTTTTGGCAGATGTTCTTGGCATTGTTAACTCATAGTATGACTGTGCAAGTAGAGATGAGTAGAGCTCTTTTATTTGCCAATTCGTCTGCATTCTCATTACAAATGACATCGCAGGTAATTATGACAGCTTTATTATAACTTGACGCCGTATTGAGTATTTTCTTGCATTCGAATTGATTAAAGAACTCTGTATGCAGATATATTCCTATAGATTTATGTTCCTATTCCGCAATTCTTTCTCTCACGACACCACAACCAACATTGCATACGGCTTCGTTTAGAAGACCGTTGCAATATCTCCTACTGCATAGCTAACAATCATACTACGAACAAAAAAGAAGGCTGAAGTCGAGTGTGCACGACTTTGAGATAGCCCGTACCTTGTTTATTGGTCTTTATTTGTACTATAATGCATTCCTTATCAATACCATCAATACCAAATAAAGCGTTTCTAGCTTAATTATCAAAAAAAAAAAAAAAAAAAATAAATAAAACATTACGATGCCAAAACTGAAGAATTTGTGACAGGTTTGTATATAGAGTAGCTCTTATAGGGATAATTTTTAACGCCTTATTTGAAGAGGGAATAGGACAAATTTGTTGGCTCTATTTCTTATAGTCTTCAGGATTTCTATATTCATAGAGACTGTCAAACTAACAGATGTCAACATGTCAATATCGACTCGAATTTGATGCTGATCAAGAATATCTATACGGTATGCGATCTGTTACGCCTGCATTTGACTTACATACTACTACATTTTCACATCCTTAATATTCCCATTTACTATATGAGTACATCGTATAACAAGAGCGTTGATGTAACCGCTTAACTGCTCATTTAAGAGAACTATAGCGACCCTGGTTCCAAGACATACCACAAACTTTGGAGTGCAGATGTTAGAGAAATATAGCACTTGCTATGCACGACTAATTACAAATTACAAATATAACAATTAAGAGCCAAGCTACTATCAATATGAAGATAATGCAAAGCAAGAAAAGACTTTAGACATATAAATCAACTAGACTTTGCCGAAATGTCTTTTTATACAAAATTTTTGCGTTACAATTGTGCTACAGTGAGTTAGAACTTCAATAGGACCTTTGCACCGGCCTACAATCTTCATAGTCTCAACATTCTCGGAGAATGTTGGGAATGTAAAAAATGTTGCTAGTACATTTTTCTCATAAGAGTCAACATCAGTATGTTAAAACCAGAGCTCGCAAAATATATTTCTATGATGTCTGCTCACCGAAAAGACTGAATAAAATGAATCAGACTCGCTCACTCTCGCAACAGAACACTTCTTTTTGATTCTTTTGTGTTTTCGCTTTATGCTTCTCGATGAGGCCATACCCAATATGCTGCCTTACGATAATAGCTTGATGGTGACAGTTTCGTTCGACTCTCAGCAACTGAGCTGAGCATCAGCAACTGAGCTGAGCATCTGCAACTGAGCTGAGCATCAGCAACTGAGCAAAACGAGCCAATTGGAAGCGTAAAGTGACTTTTTTATTGTGGTTGCTTTAAATATTTAATCGCTTTCATCGCTGGCAAAGCGTGAAACAGAGAGGGAGAAAGAGAAAGGACGCTAAATTGTGTGCATATATTAAAATATATGTAAGTAACACATATGCATGCGCAAAAGACACTTTCGGCAAATTTTGCGCAACAAAGTGTCTTATGTGAACAAATGCATAAAGTGAGCGACAAAAAACTCTGGTTGCTTGAGCAAAGATCACGATGAGAATAAACAGAGTTGAAATGTCTTTACGCTTCTATTTTAAATCGTGTCCGCTTGCAACAGTTTTTTTTTTTTTTTTTTTTATGTCGGACTGCCTGTAAAAAAGACCACCTTTAGCGAGCTCTGTTAAAAACTCAACATTTTCGATGTATGTTGCCATTCGCCCCGAAAATATGACAGATATATTATTGATATCATATCATATTTATTATCATTACCACATCAGCTGATATTTAAATATAGTGAATGTCATTTTGCCACTCACATGTTAACTAACGAAATCGATCATTTGCCAGTGGAAAGTGGCATTTTTTGAGAATGTGAGAGAATACGTTATAAGCATTTTGAATTCAAAAATGATTCAATATACTTTTTTTCTGTATAGTTGCGATATTGAGAAACTTAAAATGATTTGAAAATTGAGTGCAGAAGATAAATTTAGAAATAAATTTGTAAAAATAAAATAACGAAATATATAAGTATAAATATAAATCTATAAATTTCAATATTAAGGCTTAATTTTCATGAATGCGTATAGTATGTATGTAGGTCTGTGTGTATCAGTGTGTTTATGTTCAATATATACAACATAAAATATTTGCTTTATACATTAGAGAAGTTTTGTTTTTGTTTTTGAGGTTAATAGTTATATATAAAAATCTACAAACTAGCAAATATGTGTGTTTGTTAAAGTATTTGTTTGTCATATTTTTGTTGTTGTTGTTGTTTTTTACAAAAAAAGAAGTGTGTTGGTTTTTGTTGTTGTAATATAAACATTGTTTTATACATGTGTATATAGTTATATATGTATATATATTTATAAATTTAGATTTATTTGTGCATAAATATTTTACAACTAAAAAAGTATGAAAAAAAAAATATTCTTAATATTAAGAATGCTACATAGAAAATAATAATAATAATAATAAAAATAGTTTTGTCATTAAAAAATGTACAAAAAAAAAAACAAAAACAAATTTCGTATCTGTGCCACTATTGTAGAAAATATTTAAAAGCTAAAACTGAACCAATTTCTATATGGATATATATATAATTTTATCTTTTTTTTTGTTTTTTTTTTATTTAATATGTTATTCGTTTTCGATTTTCATTTTTATAATTTTCTTTCTTTTCGTGCATTATGGCAGCTTGAAGAATTTAATTTGTGTTTTTTTTATTTATTTATGTATTTATGTATTGTAGATATGTAATGCTGAAATACTTTATGCGATTTCAGTTACCTATAGTTTAAAGATACTTTTGAAGCTAGATTAAGGCAGCAGTTAACTCAAATTTTGTTGTTTTTAAAGAAGTTATTAAATTTTTGATTTGAAAGTAAGCTCAAATTAATTAAATTAGAAAGCTTATAGAAAATAGAAATAGTGACAGAGAAAGGAGAGAGATATACTATATATATGTATATATATATGCGAATACGCGATAATAATTTTTAAAGCACAGCTAAATTTTGAAAACGTCATAGAGCAACGCAGCCAATTATTTAGCAATTAATCAATAATATTTCTTTTTGTTTTGTTTTTTGAGAAGTATGAATCAAATTTTGTATATACAGAAAAAATTAATTGGTGAATAAAAAAAGTAAAATAGAATTTTAATGAAATTGCATAAGAAAAGGTATTCATATATTTACAAACTTGCTTAAACTGCTCAAATTGCTTAAAATTTGGCAACTTCTAAAAACGTTCTCCTAAAAATATTGTTCAGTTGATTTTCGGACAGAGTTTCTTTCCAATAAAACAGTGTGACTCAGAATTTCATATAAGAAAAAGAATTAGATTTTAAACAAAGCATACTATATCATCAAGGGTATTTAAGTAGTTGATTTTCAAACAGGGTGATTCACAATTTTTTATAAAAACAAGAAAAAACATTAACTTCTGTTGAACTGAAGCTCTAATACCATTCACACGAAACTTTAAATAATATTGTAATACATAAAAAGGGGGGGGGGGTTTAAATAGGGGCTACCCCAAAAAACTTGTTGGTACACGCTCACTAGTAGATGTGTATGAAGCGATGTAGTAGATGTGTAAGATGCCGTCATATCGAATTTCAAGTTGATATTGACGTTTTCCATACAAATGCATAAAAGTGAACTGTGGGTTTATAGGGGACTACCTCAAAATGTGGACGGGACACGCCCATTTGTATATGCATATGAAGCGGTTGTCTATTAAAATCCACAAAATCAAATTTCAAACTAATATTGATCTAAATGAAGGATTTTTCATAAACAACACAAAATTGCACGGTGGGTTTGTATGGGAGCTACCCCAAATAGTGGGCGGGCCACGCCCGTTGGTCTATGTATGTTAAGCGGCTGACCATAAAAAGGCACCACATTGCATTTCAACCTAATATAGACTTTCATAAAGAAATTTGATATTAAATATATATACTTTATGGGGTCTACGATGGCTCCTTTAATGCGTTACAAACTGTCAGACAAACTGATAATACTATTTCACACTATGTGTGAATGGTATAAAAAAAGAGAATCAGATTTTAAACAAAGAATATATTATGGGTACTTTTACAGACAGATTTTTTTTCTTCAGGGTGATTCAGAACTTCATATAAAAAATAGAATTATATTCTAAAAAGTATCTACTCATTCAGTATGAGTACTTATGCAAATGATTTTCGGACGGAAATGCATCAAATCGATTCTTGATTCTTTAAAAAATATTACAAACGAAGACGAAATGCTTTGTAAATGTTGTAACTTTCTTCGATACAAGAAACAAGCAAACCGAATGAAGAGTTAAGAAAAATGAGCAAAATATACGCCGCATTCGTCTTTCGATTCACTTACGATTCAACATTGTTTGTCTCGTTTGTCTATTTCTCACTTTATCAGCCGTATCGTATGTACATGTGCAACTGAGTCACTTATACATACTAGAGCACAAACCATCAAACTCAACATATATATTTTTGGTATACAAAAAGTGTCAAGAGTAAAGAGAGGCTTGCCAAAGTGTGCACTCAAGCATATCGCACGTCTACACATACATATGTTCTCATTGTAGCTTAGCGTACCAGCTGAATGAACATAAATTGCATGAGTATCCATTTTGTATTTTTTTTTTTGTTTTTTACTAAGTCCACACAAAGTGAATTAGTTTAAGCAGTACCAAGAGAACAAAGTACATGTTCAACAATATAAGCATTTTGAGCAGTTTAAGCAAGACTGTAAATATGGGCTATTGATTTGCGAATATTGTAAATGGGTTTTTCTTCTTTAAATATACTATTACCGACTTTAAGTGTTTCTTGTTTTTTGCTTTTTTTTTTCTTCGATTCTTTTCGAATAAACTTGTAAAATTAAAAAATTAAAACAGACTAGAAATAACTAACTAACGCTAAGGCCTCCCTCCACTAAGCGGCCTGTGGCGTTGTTGGCGCCAATGTAGGCGTTGGGGGCATGGTCGTTGTTGATGTTGTCGTTGTGTTGCTGTTGCTGTTACGATGACGTAACTTTCTGCCCGACTTTAGCTTGCGCGATTTCTTGCGTCGCACCACATGTGTTTCAGTGCTATAGCTGACAATTTCACTAATATTGCTGCTGCCAGTGTTACCATATTGCTGAATTACTGTATTGCCATGCTCGGCAGCATTGCCAGCACTAATGCTACTACTAGAACCACTGCTTGTACTACTACTACCACTCGTTCCAGCACTGCCTTCGACGCTGCCACTGTTCACACTAATCTTGGCCACACTGGAGAGCGTTTGTGTAAGCATCTTAACTGCTTCAGCCTTGTCGTTTACTAGTAAATTAGTTGGCGCCTCAATAACTGAGGCATGACGACTTGAGAAGGCTGAATTCGAATCGGCAGCTGTGATATTTATGTTGGTGGTTGTGCTGGTGGTGGAGGTGTCGTTGGAGGATACTGTGTGCACTAGTTTTTCGGTGCTTGTGTCAGTGTCGGCATGGTTTGTGTCTGGCATTAGTGTTGTTGCCGCTGCCTCATTCTCATCTTGTTCCTCACCCTCGGACTTTTGCACCTTGCTCAGTATGACTTTGTCAAGATTGGCAATCGATATTATAAGCGGTGAGGATTCATTCGATTCGGGACGTAATAGGGGTACTATAGTTCTTACATATGTTGGAAACAGTGCCGCAGCTACAGTAGTTGCCTGACTACTTTCATCATCGCTGCTACTGCTGCTCACTGTGGTACTCTGTGGTGATTCTGTATTGGCTACCACTGTTGCTCCTGCAGCTGATGCTGATACTGCTGATGCTCCGGCTTGCGATAACTCAGTTGTCAATTGTTGTACACTAGCCACATTTGCTTGCTCGGTCGTCATAGTATTTGATGTCAGTGTGCTTGTTTGGTATACACCATCGATGGTATTCAATTCCTTGCCCTTGCGCGCATTATCGAAAAGACCTTCCAGCGATATAGTTGATGTTTCAACCGCTTCACGTAAAACCTCCGGTACAAGTGCTTTGCCATATCGTTCCTGTGGCGTATTCGCAATGGTCACCGGTTCATGCACATAATGTGGGCCTTCAGCGCTTAGTAGACCCTCATCGGGTATGCTGTTACGCACCGGCGGTGAAACGCGTGCCGCTGTAGGCTCTGTGGGCGTATAATCGGCAACAGTGCTATGACCATCTATAACAATATCGCTACCATCGACCAGATGCACATACTTAACCACACTAATCTCACCCAATTGTTCGACATGCGGCAGCGATTCTACCTTTAGTCCAGAGCTACCAACTGTCCTCAATAGCTCTTGATTGGCTTTAGATTTTCGTCGCAGTTTGTCCTCCTTTGAATTGATTTCAACAATGCGATTGATTTCGACTACTTTGTGTTTGGGCTGTACACGTTCCGGCAGTAGACGTGTGACCAGCGTAAATGGATGACTTGTGGTCGGTTGCTCTTCGCTGTCAATTAAAGTGAAGACATGAAGTAATGTTGTCGCTGGTGGCGGTTGTGGTGTACTCGGCATTGTGTTGTTGTCATCCTGTGAAGAGATTGCTTCATTAGCATTGACTTCATGGTTGTTATTGTTGTTATTATTGTTGGCAGTGTTTGTGTCGAGTTGTTCTGATTTTTGTTCTTGTTGTTCTTGTGATGGTGTACGTGGTGTTGTTGTAATGAAACCTTGTTCAGCATTGACACTGCTATACTCAGTCTTATCATATGCATCATCATTCTCATTTTCAGTATTCTGTTGAGATGATGAATCGTACCGTCCACCGAATGGTAAAAGTACTTTTGGCTTTAGTGTAGTATGCTTTTTGCTATTAATATCGAATATCTTTTTATTGCGCGCATTCAACGCATCGATATTCAGATCTTCAATGAGTGAGTTCTCGCTGGTGGGCTCCGGCGTTTCGGTCGAGGGTCCTGCATATTTACGCTCATAGCTGCGCGTATTGGTTGGTATAAATGGCGCCGGTTTGATTAATGTCAGCGGTGTTGTGCGCTCGTATTCGTTGGCGATTGGTTTGAGCGTAAGGTTCGGTGATGCCACACCCGGTGGACGATTGATAACACGTGGTCGATTTGTGGTGCGTCCATTACCGAAACGGCCGTTTGTTGCTGTGCTTGTGTCTAGTGGACGATTACCGGATGTTGCCGGTCGATTGCGTGGATTGAATGGCACATTACCGCTGCCAGTGGTGCCAAATGTTGGACGATTGCCTGGTGGTTTGCGATTGTCCTTGATCTTGGCTGACGAGGGATTATTCAATTTCGGCGTTGCCGTTTTTTGTTCATCTTCATTCCCATTGTTAATTGTAGTTTGTTCATCTTGCTCATCTGATTCTTCCGAATTATTTTCATTATCTGTTTCAACATCCGTTTCTGCGTCTTCATCATTCTTAGTTGCATCCAGGTTACCAGTTGGCTTCTTTAATAGATTATTCTGTGCACGATTGAATAGTCCCGGTGGTCGTACTAAAGGTCTGAAAGTAACTGCGGGCACAGCATTTTGCACATCTGGCTTCGATTTTTTCTGCTCAACAATATCTTCTTCTTCCTCCTCTTCGTCCTCCTCGTACTCTTCGTATTCCTCATCTTCATCGTCATCGTCGCTATTTTTCTCACCACGTGCAGCCTTCTCCGATTTGAACTGATTTGTACCGGGAAGACGAGCGCCACGCGGATCCGTGCGTACAAAGCCCTCACCCGTTTGACGTACGCTGGAATTGAATGGATCATAGCGTCCGTACTTGCGACGCACATACTTACGCTTCAGTTTCTGGCCAGTGCTCGCTGTGCGTTCCGTTGTCGAGATCTGCGTGACATTTGGTTTCGGTGGCGTATATGGACGCTTGGCAATCAGTTTACGTCGGAATGTAGGTCGCGGTGACTGAGCTGTTGGTGTAACTGCTACGGTACCACTTTCAGTTGTGTCATCACTTGAGCTGCTTTGTGAGGCGCGTACTCTGCCACCCGGCACAAATGGACGTCGCACTAATGTTGGGCGCGTTTGTCCGTTAAGATCTTCATTACCATCTTTTGTTGCTGTTTCCGTTTCCGTTTCACTTTCGATTGTATTGCTGTCTGTTGTCACAGCAGCATTGCTTGCCTTTTCGGATAACAATTTCTTGAGGCGCAAATTAACAACACCCTGTTCGCCATCACCGCGTGCCTGCTCGGCTTTAACTTTATTGCGTAATTTTTGCAGTTCCGAATTATCGTTCGTTGTGTGTTCATGCTGCGAATCTTCAGAATTGGTGTCGCTGTTGCTATTGTTGCGCTCACGCAATAAATTCTTCAAACGCGTGCTAACAACTCCCACATCACCGACGCCCTTCAATTGTTCCTCTTTAACCTTGTTGCGTAGTTTCTGTAAGGCATCGTTTTGGTCTTCCGTGACTTCACCGTTATCATCTTGCGAATTATGTAGACGTGTGCTTACAATACCAACCTCTCCGTTACCCTTACTTTGTTCCACTTTCAAGCGATCACGCAATTTCTGTAAATTAAATGGACGGCGTGATGCATTCTCGGTTGTCGTTTTAGAATTATCCGTATCCTCAGTATTATTAATGGTAGACTGTTCATCTTCCTGAGATTCGGAATTATTTGGAGCTTGTGTTGTAGTGCTTGGTCTACTCGGTATGAATGGTCGACGTGTTGGCGCAGCTGTTGCAGGTTTCTCTGCATGTTCCTCCTCAACTTCAACTTCCGTTTCATCTTCTACATCTTCCTCTTCGCTATCATCTTCATCTTCATCTTCCTCTTCATTGTCACTTTCATTGTCCTTAGCATTTGAATTGGCACCAATTTTGCTACCAAATCTTCCGCGATTTACTGTGCTATAGAGTGGCGTACGCACTGCGGGTTTGATAGTCTTTGCTGTTGTTGTGATTTCTTTGGGTGTCAAACCAAATCGTGATCTGCCTCGATTAGTTGTATTCAGTTCCTTCTTTCTTTCTTCGGTGTCTGCAACAGATTGTTGCCGAGTTTCGCCTAGACTTGCACTACGACTAAAACCAGTGCGTGAACCATTTGTGCGTCCCCTCGCCGTTAGCCTCGTTGTTTCTAAATTAGCCCCACTCTCACTTTCTGTGGCATTCGCGCTCGTCAAAGTTTCAGATACCACTGTACTGTTTTTGTTAATGGGTCTAATCAGTTTGCGTATAATCTTTCGAATACGTTTGGTAGGTGTTGCCGTTGTGGTGGTTGGTGTTATGTTGTCTCCGAGTGTTTCGGATGTTTCTGTGTTAGCCTCTACATCACTATTACGATTGGCAGTGGCAGTTTCAGTAATGGTGGTGGTGGCAGTGTTCTGATTGTTATTTGTGGCAGTGCTTGTGTCGGTGTCGGTAGTGATGAAAGTTGTAGTAGTAGTATTAGTTGTGCTATTAATTATAGCACTAGAATTGTTTTTATCAACTACGGGTCGACGATATTTCAGAACACGTATGCGTCTTGGTGTCGGCGCAACAGTTGCTTCAGAAGTTGTTGTTATTGGTGTTGCTGGACTAGATGTGGTGGATGTTGTGGTAGGATTGTTGCCATCGACTTCATCATCTTCTTCTTCTTCTTCTTCTTCTTTAGCATCTTCTTCTACTTCTTCGGCATTTGTTTCGTGATCTACTACTACTAATTTAGTTACCTGAGCTCGTTTGTTGCCTGCACTCGTTAGTCTGCTTGTCAAACGTGTAGCAGTTCGTGACGTTATAGGAGTAGTAGCAGTTGGAGCAGTTGTTTTGCTTGTTGTGGATGGTGTTGTTGTTGATCTTGAGCGGCTGAATTGATATTTCTGAAAACGTCGTTTAGAATTAACGTCATTACCCTTTGCATTATTACTTCCAACATCAGTCTCGTCTTCAACAAATTCATTACGAGTATCATTTTCGTCATTATCATTATGACCCTCAACTGAATTTTCCTGAACGGACTTTAAACTAGCATTATCATTATCAACATTTAAATTATTAGCATTAACAGTGACTTTTGGTAACTGATTGTTGTTGTTGTTGTTGTTGGTTTTGTTAGAACGAAAACTTAAACTAGACTTAGCTTGATAATTGGCTACGGTGCTGCTACTATGATTAGTATTACTTCTACTACCACTACGATATGGAATACGACTAGCTACTTTGTTAATTTTGCTTATTGTTGTGCTATTGTTATTCAAATTGGCATTAGTAGGAGTATTATTTAAAATAGTATTCTGTTCCTTTTCAAGAGATTCTTCCTCTTCTTTCTCACCATCGTCCTCGTTGTCATCGGTAGCAATGTCTTCGTTCTTAACTGAGTTACCCTTACTTGAGGTAGTTTTGGTTTCAGTCGTTATGGCTGTTCTCTGTCTGGCAAGCAGTTGACTAAGTCTTGTGTTAGTATTGGCGTAGATACTTTTGGCACTTGTCGTTTCTTCTGTTTGATTTTCAGTACGTGTACGTGAACGGTTCAGTCCGAATTTTGAGCTGCCAACACTGAACACACGTTCAGTTGTGGCAATCTTCTCATTATTGTGTTCAACTTCTTCATCATCATCTTCATCGTATTCCTCCTCATTCTCATCTCCATTTTGGGAATTGATTTTCACAGTTGCTTTACTCGGCTCACGACCAATAAATGGGCGTCGAGTACTAATTGTAGGACGACGTGTAAGATGAATCCGTACAGGCGGCTTACTGGCCACCTTTGGCTCATCATATTCCTCATTTTTACCGTCATCAGCGTCTTCATCTTCGTTTTGCTGTGGTCGTTGGAAGAGATTTCGATTGCGTTCATTGAATGTTCTCGACTTTGTAGTAGTTGACGGTTGTAGCCGTTTGAAATCGACACGCGTTCGTGCGGTTGTCGATGTCGCATCGTCCTGGTCTGCGTTCTGGTCCTGTTCATCTGGTTCTGTAGTGCTGCGAACTCGACTAAAACGCGTAAAACCACGACGCGTTTTCGTTTCATTTGTCTCAGTCGTCGATTCGTTTGGCTTGGCTACTAGCGCACGATGACGATTAGTTTGCAAAAAGCCAGGTCGTTTTGTTGTATCTTGAGATGCACTATTTGATTCTTCATCAATAGTATTTTCGTCGTCCAAAGTAGCTGCAGTTGTTGTACTTAACCGTTCCCTGTTAAGGCCTGCGTAAGGGCGTTGTGTGGTGGAGTTCACATCATTTTTAGTATCAGATTTTGTAATTGAACTTTCTGTGGTTGTACTTAACGTTGAATTGAAACGACGGCGTATAACGAACTGTTTGCGCGTTGGTCGCTCGCTTGACGTCGTTAAAGTTGAAGTCGTACTTGTCTCCGGAATTTCACTTGTTGTCACTTCAGTTTGTTTTTCTTCATTCTCCTCGATGTTCGTAACTTCACTCTCCTCATTTGCTAACTCAGCTGTTAATTCATCTGCATCATTCTGTTCGTTATTAGTCTTCGTCCCTTTGACAGGATCAGCAGCTGTCGGTTGTTCTGTTGTGGTAGTTCTTCTAATTAAACCAATGTATGGACGACGTGATGGTTCAGTGTTAGTCGATTTTTTTTCTGATTTGTTTACATTCTCTTCGATGCTCTCAACTTCATTCTCCTCATTAGCTAGCTCAGCTGTTAATTCATCACCATCATTCTGTTGAGCAGTTGTCGGTGGTCCTATCGTGGTAGTTCTTCTAATTAAACCAATGTATGGACGGCGAGATGTCTTAGTGTTTTCTAATTTGTTTATATTCTTCTCAATGCTCTCAACTTCATTCTCCTCCTTAGTTAACTCAGCTGCTAACTCATCTCCATCAATCTGTTCGCTAGTAGTCTTCGTCCCTTTGACTGGATCAGCAGTTTTCGGTTGCTCTGTTGTGGTAGGTCTTCTTATTAAACCAATGTATGGACGACGTGATGGGTCAGTATTAGTCGAGCTTTTTTCCGACTTGTCTACATTATCTTCGATGCTCTCAACGTCGTTCTCATTTGCTAAATCAGCTGTTAATTCATCTCCATCATTATGTTCGCTAGTAGAGTTCGTCCCTCTGACTGGATCAGCAGTTGTCGGTTGCTCTGTTGTGGTAGTTCTTCTAATTAAACCAATGTATGGACGGCGCGGTGGCTCAGTATTAGTCGAGCTTTTATCCGACTTGTTTAAATTTTCTTCGATGGTCTCAACTTCGTTCTCATTGCCTAAATCAGCTGTTAATTCATATCCTTCATTCTGTTCAGCAGTTGTCGTTGGTTCTGTTGTGGTAGTTGTTCTAATTAAACCAATGTATGGACGACGCGATGTCTTAGTGCTAGTTGAACTATTTTCAGATTTGCTTAAATTCTCTCTGATGATCTCATCTGCACTCTCTTTGTTAGCTAACTCAGCTGTTAATTCTTCCACTGTCGGTTGCTCTGTTGTGGTAGTTCTTCTAATTAAACCAATATATGGACGGCGCGATGGCACAGTACTAGTTGAGCTTTTTGCTGATTTGTTTACATTCTCTTCAATGTTCTGAACTTCGTTCTCCTCATTAGCTAAATTAGCTGTTAATTCATCGCCATCATTCTGTTCGCTAGTCGTCCCTTTGACTAGATCAGCAGTTGTCGGTAGCTCTGTTGTGGTAGTTCTTCTTATTAAACCAATGTATGGACGGCGCGATGGCACAGTACTAGTTGAGCTATTTTCAGTTGAACTACTGGCAATCACGTCAGATTCCGTAGAAGTTGGCGTAGTCGGACGTGTTCGCAAGCGACTAATAGTAGCGTAATTTCGTTTTGTTGTTTGTTCTTTGGCAACTTCACTGTTATTGGTTTCAGATTCATCAACGAATTCTGCGCTACTTTCATCCGTTGCAGTTGGAGTTGTCGGCCTACCGCGCAGACGATTAATGCCTAGGTATGGACGCCGTGTAATTGGATCTGGGCTACTCTTCGTTAGGCTTTCAATGTCTTTTTCCTCCTCATTTTTCTGCTCTTCACTAGTCACGGTAATTGGTAACACGGTTGTTGTACGACTTCTCAGCCTATTTAGGGTAGCATAACTGCGTTTCGTAGTCAACTCTTCGGTATCCTCGATTTCATTATCACTTGAAGTTGTTGAAGTCGTAGCTGTAGGTCGGGTGCGTTGTAGTAAGAACGAACGCCTAGTAGTCGAAGCAACCAACTCATTATCTGACTCAACATCATCATTCTTGATGGATTTCATCGTCGTGTTACTCACACGTAGTCGATTGATAGCACCATAAGTACGCCTGCCTGTGGTATTCTTTTCGCTAGTTTCACTTGTAGTCAATATACTACTTCCCTCTGTAGTAGTCGTTTTTGTCTGGAAACGGGTCCGATTCAGTGATCCATATATGCGTAAGCTGCGTGCATCTTCTGCTTCCCGTTCCGTAGCGGTGAGTATGGACAGTTTTACGGTAGGTGTTATACCCAGATTGTTCGCATCTGCTGTTGCATCTAACACAGTTGGAGTTACAGTTTTAAATGTTTTACCAACGCGATGTAATTTTAAATTAGTATTTGACTCATCATCGTTATCAATATCGGCGGTCAGTTCATTGCTTGTGTCTTCTTGATTTTCCGTTGGTGCAAAAGTGGTCGTTGGTTGCCGTGTTGTCGTTGATGTCGTAGTTGTTGTAATGTTTCGTCGTTTTCCCAGAACTTGCTCCAGTTCAGCTTCAGCATCTGTGTCATCCATAACTTCTTCTCCGGATCCGATCAATTTTGCCCCCAGGTTACCTTCTACTTTGACCCGGGGGTTTTCAATAAAAAATTACCGAGCTCAGTGTTGATTTCCTCGGCTTGTTCCATGGCCAAGCGATGCTCATTTTCGGAGGAGTTCTCTGCAGATGTTACAGACGGTTCATCGCCGCTGATATTGAATACATCATGTATTTGTTTCTTTATGTCCACCGTTGAGGTTTCAACATTGGCAGCGGAAGATCCTATACTTTTATCAATATATGTAATGGGCGAATCTTTATAATACTGATAGTATTTACGACGATGATAGATAGGCAGTGAAAGATTCTCTTCACCACTTGCATTTAGCTCCGCCTTTAGCTCAGCATTCTCCGTTTCGCTAATTTCATTGACTACACTAGTTGTAACATCGCTTGAGGGTTTCAGCTGATTGACTGCTGTTTTAAACTTTCTTTTGAGCAAATCAAATGTATCACTAGCAACCGTACTGCTGGTTGATGTGGTTGGTTCCGGAGCAGCAGTGGTTGTGCTCGTCGTTGTAGTGCTTGTGGTGCTCGTCTCAAAACGGTTAGCAAATTTGAATCTATTCTCAGTTTGTGTAACATCCACATTATCTTCAGTCGTTGCAGCATCATTAGTTTTAGCAGTACTTGAATTAAGACGGAAGCGAGTTGAAATATTGCTGCTTAAATTCTTGTCAGTTTCAACGGACTCGTTAGGTGTTTCTGTTGTAGTTGTAGCAGTTGTGGTGGTGGTGCTAGCAGTTGTGACTGGACGCTTGAAGGCAAAGACACGTCGTGTTGTTGCTACTTTTGGAGCTTCGGTAGTTGAGCTCTCCTCGCTTTCGTGCTCTGTAATGTCTACAGGTGCTACAGTAGTTCTCACTGTAGTTGTGCGCAGCGGTCTTGTTGATCTTGTTCGGTGAGTTGTTGGAACAGTAGCTGCTTCTGTCGTTGAGGGATGTGATGCTCTAGTTGAACTTTCTTCGCTTTCATATTCATACTCCTCAACTTCCTCAGTTTCAACAGTTTCCTTTGGTCTTTTCAATAAACGACGCCGTGTCTTCACAACTTGTTGATCACTTGTGGACTTTCTGCTCGCCTTCGCATGGAAATCTAATGCAAGCAATGATGATAGATCATTGCTCTGGAACTTTACGGCACCACGGCGTGGATTTGGTCTGCGCGTAGTTGTCAACGGCGTCTCAGTGGACACATCGTAGACGTACTCATACTCAGCTGGCTTTTCCTGCACAGTTTTAGTATGCACACGTTTCACCGTCTTTTGGCTACCACTACCGGTGTCGAAAGTCCGTAAAACGGTAGTACGTGTTTTTGTTATACCATTGCCTATATTTTCTGTCTTAGTTGTTGTTCGATTACGGCCTGCTGTTAGACGTACCTTATTGCTGTCAAACTGTTGACTTTTAGTGCTGCCGGAATCGGTTGATATTGCTGCATCATAAGCCTCTGCCTCCACTTCGCTGGCTGTTCTCTCGATTGTATTAATATTTTTCGTCCTAATTTCAACTGCATTGCGATTGACGTTTGTCAAACTGAAGCCTTTAGTTTTTCTGTCCTTTCCCGCTGTATTTTGCTTCAGCAAAGTTGCGTCCAGAGATTCGTTTATCTTTTGAACTGCTTCTGCAGTTTGAACATTGGAGGCATGTGTATCAACTGATACTTTGTCTTCTTCTTTGCGTGGACTTACTGTGCCACGTACCACAATACGCCTTCTGATGGGCAAACTCGTTGTATTCTCTTCCACTTCTGCACTAACGCTATCCCGAGTTGTGGGTGCTGTGGTTGACTTGCTCACAATGTTCTTCTGTACATTGCCACGACCATTTGTACGCACAAACTTGTAACGATTTAATGCCAATGTTTCATTTCTTGAAGAGATCTCCTCAATATCAGCTGTTTCACTGATAGGCGGGACGGTGGATGTTGTCACAACCGTTGTAGTTGATCTGTTTCTGAAAGCTGAACGTCTTGTTGTTGAATCCTCTGTGCTTAATGCCTCCGTAGTGGAAGCGTTGGAGTTTGCATCGCTTGATGTTGTTGTTGTTGTTGTTTTGGCGCGATTCCTAAACACCGTAGTCCGTCGAATTGTGCTTCCTGTTTTTACAGAACTTTTCGGTGTAATGTCAACTAACAGATTAGCTTCTGTCACCTCTTCATCTTTTGAAGCAGTGTTGCTTGATTTCGTGGTAGTGGTAGAAGCAACAGTGCTACTAGCAGCCGTGCTGCTAGCCTCAGTAGTATTAAACTCAGTGCTACTAGCCTTCGTACTGCTAGCCTCAGTGCTACTTGCCGCAGTGCTACTTGCCGCAGTGCTACTTGCCGCAGTGCTACTTGCCTCAGTGCTAGTAGCTACAGTAATCGTTGTTGTCGATGCTGTGGTGGTCTCTACGGATTCTTGCTCCGCTGCTGTGTTGGAATCATCGAGCGATACATTCGACGCCGGTGCTTTTGAAGCAGCATCGTGATCATCATCTAAAATTTCAGCAGCAATATTTTCATCTTCGTTACTGCTTTCAGTTGTGCTAATTGTGTTTGTAAGCTTCTGCTTCACTGTATTTATTTCTGTGACGCTTTCTTCAAGGTTTCCGTTGTGAAAAGCGGCTAGCGTTCCTTCGTCACTTTCTTCATTGTCATTGCCTATCTTTATTAGGCTTCCGCTACTCATTGTCTGTAAAACTTCATGTTTCTCCTGATCTTGAATAATTTGTCCACCACGTGATATGCCTTGATAGGTGCGTACTTTAGCAGCATCATTAAGATTTCGAACAAAACTTGAAGTACGATCTTCGCTCAGGTGTGTACCGTTGTTATCACGCACTATGGCATTATATTGTAAGTTCTCACTTGAAGTCGGAGCTTGTGCTCCTTTACGTGAAATAGGTTGATAGCTGCGGTTTGCATTTAAATTTGTAGCCGTTTGCTCAGTTTCCTCCTGTGTTCCAGTAGCGAAGTTTGACTTCGCTGTTTCATTCGATTTCGACTCAATCAAAACCGGTTTATTACTGCTGGATGTTGCACGATTTAGGGTCTGATATTTGCTTTTAAAACTGCTGCGCTCAGTTGTTAACTCGCTATCCGTAGTATGTTCCAAAAGCTTAGAGTTATCTTCAATATCACTTTTTACCTTAATTTCTTCACTGTTTGTGCTGCTACCTAGTCTTGATTTTGTGTGATTTATATTTTGATATTTGGTTTTAATGATATTTCGCTCAGTAGTAACATCATTTTCCTTGCTTTCTTCTTCTGCTGTTTTCCGCACATCTAGCTCAATCTTTGATTTGGTAATTGTTTGATACCTGCGCTCGTTTTCTTTACTGATTTCTTGCTTTCCATGTTCAATGGCGACATCTTCAGCATTACCCGTCACCTGCTGCTGTTCTTCTTCTGCTGTACCTTCAGTCAAACCTAAACTGCTATTTTCAAGCGTAATTGTTTTAAGCCCGCGAGTGCGGAACTTTTGATTTTTACTACTAACACTTTCGGTCAGTTGTTGTTGTTGCGCCTCGTTTTCGTTGATGTTAGACTCCAAACTTTTGCCACGATACTTACTAGTTTGCAAGAGATTTACAGATTTGCCATTCAGCTGCTGCGTGTCTTTGTCATAACCAGAGACAGTGTTATATGTGGATGCAACGTGTTGCTGATGCCATTGACCATTGTCAGTAGCTTGTTTTACCTTAGTTGGTGGACGCTTTGTTGGCTGACGAGGATCACGCCAGCTATATATATTGTGTGGACCATCTTCTTCATCGTCTTCGTCGTCATTGTCACTGTTTTTAAAGTTAATGTCTTGTGTACCACTTAATCTATACTTTGTATCTACCACATGCCTTAGACTATTACTACCAATACCAGAGGTTTCTACGTCTACTGCAACTACATCTACAGTGTTCACGGGTGCACGTGTATCGGTTGTTGATGTTGTTGTTGTTGTAGTATTACTTGTTGTTGCTGTTTTTGTCGTTGTGGATCTTGTTGTTTCATTGTCCAACAACGCATGACTACTAACACTCACCTTGGTTCTATCCACTGGGGATAGTTTTGTTTTGACTAAATTTGCACCTGCATCACTTTGAGGTTTTATGTTATCATCAGTCGTTGTTGATGTCGTTGTTGTTGTTTTTGTGGTTGTGGTAGTAGATGGACGTACACGACGTCGCGGAAAACCGAAAGGTCTTGGACTAGATACAGTTCCGGGAATTGTATTAGTAGGATTTTCAGGTTCTTCGGTTGTTGTTGTTGTTGTTTTTGTAGTGGTAATTGTTGTAGTTGGTCTACGGTTGAGTGGCCTTCTACCAGCGGAGGAGTATTTAATACTATTTACTTTAAGGCTATCACTACTCAAACCATTGTTACCGCTACTATTTAGACTAGAATCATCGTTAATACCATTCGTATCACTATTATTGTTCGTGTTGTTGTTGTTGTTGTTGGCGTTTGAAATAAAGGTCGAAGTCGTTTCAGATATCTTATTGCTATCGATATCCTTGACTCTAGTACGTGTACGTGTTGCTGTATATTTATACTGAGTCTTGTTTTGTTCTTGTTTTAAAACGTTTACCTCGGTTTCTGTATTATCGCTTGAGTTGCTGTCAGTAGTGCCGGTGGTAGTCAAAGTCTTCGTTGTCGTTTTCACAGTGGTCGGTGTCTGTGCCTCAGCTGTCGAAGAAGTTGTTGTAGTTGTCTCCGTTGTGGTGGATTGAGGATTTAAGGAATCTTGTACAAGGGAATTGACATCATGGGAAAGGGCCTGCGACTCTTCGGACATAGCTCCAAATGAGGTCAGGTCGTTGGATATGGGGCTTAGAGTGGTAATGGTGTCTAAAGTAGATGCTAAATCTACATCGTTTTCATTGTCACCATTGATACCATTTGACAGTGTAGAGGTTTCGGGTGTTGGGGTTGTAAAGGAGCTAGTAGTTGTTGTTGTGGATGTTATGGGTGTGGTTGTGGTGAATGTGGGATTAGTAGAAGTTAACGTTGTTGTTGTAGTTGAAATTGGTTCAGAAGTATCATCGTTAGTTGTTGTTGTTGATGTAGTTGTTGTGGTTGTATCTAAGATGTTAGTATTATCGGTGCTTGTTGTGGCTGTAGTTGTTGTTGGAGTCTCAGTGCTGGTGCTGGCTGTAGTTGTGGTGACTGTAGTAGATGTTGTTGTTTCTGATGGTGTTGCTGTAGTTGTTGTTCTGCGGCCAATGCTCGCGTATTTACGTGTATTTGTTGTAATGGTTTGTGATTTTTGTTGTTGTTCTTGTTGTTGTAGTTTAGCCTTCAAATGTACCGTTACATTTTGCTGTTCATCCTCGTTGTCATCTTCCAGTTCGTCATCAGCATTCGCAACATCAGGACTTTCATTTTTCGCACTCGCTGTCAAAGTTGAGCTCTTCGTTGGACGCGATCGTTCCAAAAATTTGTATCTACAAAAACAATTCCAAATCAAAAAATGTTCTTCCAACAAACATAATTGTAACAAACCTATTAGTTGACGATATGATCTCCTCTTTAATTTCGGGCTGTTCTGTGGTTGTGCTCGTTGTTGGACGCAAACGATTGCGACTCAGAGTTGCATAAGTTTTCTTCTCATCTTTAGTCACCTTAACTTCTTCTTCTTCTTCTTCATCTTCATGGTATACTGCCTCAACTTCTGGTGCTGCAGTTGATGGTCTAGTTCTGCGCAGACTAGTATATGAAGGTGTTACCGCCGCTAAAGGGCGTCTTGTTGTTTCGGATTTTTCTACTACAGCTGGTTCGTCGTCATCATCATCGTTGTCGTTGTCGTCAGCATTGGCCACACCATCCTCGTACTCTTCATTATCGCCGGATACGCGTGTTGCTCCATGTTGACGATTAATAACCACATACTGTTTCTTCTCTTTGAGAAAACCATCGAATTCTGGCAGTTTTTCAAGACCTTCATTTTGTGGACCCTGTCGGCTGTTGCCACGCAATACCGATGAATACTTCGAGTAACTCGATGTACCTGCAGTATTGCTGCGACCAGCAGATACATTGCCTGCAGCATTCTCATCATTCGTATTCGAACCTGTGTTGGTTTTTGTTTGCTCTTTTTTACGGAATGTTGCACTCGACGTAAATTGATTACGGAATGAGCTGAGTGTGCTTGGACGACTTAGTACTTTGTCGTACAACGATTTGCTTATTGTTGACGGTGTAGTAGCTACACCACTGGCAGAGTTCTCTTTGATCGAAATTGAACCATCCTCTTTGCGTAGCAAATGTTTTTCTAATTCTTCAACGCCGCCCACTTTACGTATAAGTTCGATCAATTCCTTGATCACCTGTGGATCCTCCTCAGCGTCTTTGTCTATGGACTTGATATGCGTGTCATGCACTTCCTCCTCATCTTCGTATTCCTCTTCTGCTTCTGGCTCCGGTGCTGGAGTGGTTGAGGTGGTAGTTGTCGTCGAAGTAGTTGAGGTTGTAGTACGCAGGAATGAAGTACGTGATGTGGCAGCGGTAATGCGATTCAAAGATGCTGTTGGACGTGGTGTTGTTGTAGTGCTAGTAGATGTGACTGGCGCAGCTGTGGTCGATCTGCAATTGGAAGTGTTTGGTATTTTAGTGAAGATTTAAAAAAAAAAATGTCTATATTTATACGCTTACTTTTTAGTCTTGCAGGGCACATTACGTGCAAAGTCACATGAATCCGCAGCAGGATTAAAGTAGAGCCCAGATGGACATGTAAACTGATGCGCTACAATGCCCAAACCCGATGGACCACTGTCCAGACACCAATAGTATTTTTTACAGTCGCGTGGATGCTGGAAGAAACCTTCCTCCTCACACTTAAAGTCTGCAATAATAAATAAGCATAATTAATAGATAATTATAATGTATGCTGTTTGCCAGTGGTTGCCTTACCTGAACCCGGATCTGGCGTGGTCGGTGGCGGTGGTGTCGTTGTGCGTCCACCAATGTATAGCGAAGAACCCTCCGGTTCGGTCAACCTGATTGTGGTGCTGCTCGGAGCTGCAGTTGTTGTGCTCGGCTTGCGCGTTACCTTGCGCTGAGCGCTGGTCTTCTCCTCGTTTGCGCCGCCTCCAATACGATTTCTTGTAGCCGACGAACTGTTTTCACGGCTACGTGAACGTGCAGGCTTCTGTGGTGCATTCGGACGTGGCACTTCGTTGATGCCAAGTCTGTTAAATATTAAAAAAATATAAAAGCTTAGTTTCTCAGTCCGAAGCTAATTTCAGTAGTATTAATTACCCCAATGCTTCAACCATAGCATCCTTAGCAGCTTCAATAAGCGGATACGGTTTTCCATTGCAAGTTCCACGGAAATCATCGTTGTCAATGGCCCAGAACATGATGCCACCTAAACCATGCGCTACAACATACTCGGCCTTCTTACGCACAATTGCCTCATCATCGTAGCCAACCCACTGATTACGGCGATAAGCGTATGGACCCATAGCAGTGGGATTCGGTTGCACGACAGTCCACTCGGTATCATCCTTCAGATTCTGACAGATCTGTAGCGCAGTTTTTTAAGTTTTAGTGAAATTTTCAAAAGTTCATTGCAAAAATATTGCACACTGACCTCATAGTAGGCCAAGTAACCCTTCTCACGTGTTGCATCGCCCTGTTCCCCAGGACCTTCAGATGGCGCACCCAGTTCTGTGCTCTCCTCGTTGATAAGTGTGTACGAACGTCCATAGGTCGGTATGCCTAGCACCAACTTATCACGATCTGCACCTGCATTCAAATAGTACTTGATGGAATAATCCTAAACGAGACAGAAATAACAAATAATTATGCACAAACTAATTTTCTTTTAGCATATTTCAGCTTACAATATTCAGCTCAGCATCATAGTTGTATTCAGATTCCTCCTCCAGCGAATAGAGTGGCGCATGATGATTAACCGATGGTTCATGCGATGAATGAAAATCATAGGTGAGCACATTGAACCAATCAAGATACTTGTTTAACTTTGGTATATCATAGCCCTTGTCAATGTACTCAATGCCCGCTGGCACGGCCATTGTCAGCAGCAGACGTGGACGTCCGGTTTTCTGTGACTCACGTTCGAATTCAGCGCGCAACTCCTGCACGAACTGGGCGTAGTTATCGCGGTCACGTGACTTGCCGCCCTCACGATGTGCCGGATATTCCCAGTCCAGATCAATGCCATCGAAGTGATTCTGTCGTAGGAATTTCAAAATGTTCTTAATGAACTGCTGGCGGCGTTCTGAGCTGGCGACAAGCGGTGAGAAACGCGACGAAGCCTCGTTCCAACCGCCGATGGCAATCATTGTCTTCAGCTGTTTGTTGTATGTTTTCAGACCGGTGAATTTGGCATAGCCACCTATGATATACACACACACACACACACACACATGGAGGAAAAATGAGAACTTTTAGTAATGCACAAATGTCAATATACATCCAAACTCATATACGAGTACGAGGTATGAGCGGATGTTTGTTTATTGAAGTCGTCGCTACGAGTATGCAGGAAGTTCAGTGCAAAAACAAAACGGAAATTGAAGTTGCTGAGTACTAATGCCATTTGCTTTGTTAATTTCATACAGAGTCAGAGCCGATGACAGTTGAGTTTGGTCTGTTCTGTTCTGTTCTGTTCTACAGGGCGTATTTTTAGAGGTTTCATTTTCCAACAGGTATTAAACTGTCATAAATTGGTCAGATCTCGCAACGCTATTGTCATGTGTGCACAGTTCGATTTACCATTTTATCATAAATAGACTAACGCCAGAAGAACGTTTGCAAATTGTGCTAATTTATTTCGTAAATTGTGGTTTACTTCGGGAAAATTACCGTGCACTGCACTACGTCCATTTTACGGTTGACATAATCGACCAGCGAAGCAACTAGTTCGATTAACCATGGATCGTTTTCGCACCATGTATACTCTGAATGATAATATGACAATTGCTGCTGTAGAGCATATTATTGAGGAGAACCCAAATTAATCTATCCGTCATCGCACACAGCATTTGGAGCTAAAAGCATCCACTTTATGGAAAATTTTAAGTAAATATCTCGGCCTACAACCTTATAATATGCAGCTGGTGTAAGCATTAAAGCCTAAAGAATGACCATCGTTTGCGCCGTACTTTCGGTTAATGGTCTGAAAATTAACTGGAAGTCAATCCACTGTTTTATCGCAATATTCTGTTCAGTGATGAGGTTAATTTTTGCCTCAATTGACATGCGAATAAGCAAAAAATTTCAGCATTTTTAGTAAATAAAATGCACGAGAGATTATCGATTCACTGTTACATCCAGGATAAATCAGTGTTTGATGCGATTTGTGGGCCAGTGGGCCTTACTTCTTTAAAAATGTGACCGGCGGGAAGTTTACCGTCAGCGGTAAGCGTTGTAGAGCCATGTTTAACGATTATTTCGTGGCCCAATTGAATGAAACGTTTATTGAAGACATATTTTCCAACAAGACGGCAACGTTAAACAATCGAAGGAAATATTTGGCAAACGCATTATTTAACATTTTTGGATTATTTTCTCCGAAGTTACGTGAACGTGGACTACTTGAAAGACAAACCATTGCCGAGATACGACACCCATTACTTGAAAAAGTGCTCAAAAATTTAACTTCCAGAATGCTTTACATACGGAGTCAGTATTTCAACACTAATGGCATAAATTTATCATTCTAATAAAGCCAATTTCAATGTAAATCTTTGTGAAATTATGTAAACTCAGTATTTTAATTCAATTCAAAGTTCTAAACCTCTAAAAAAAAAAAAGAAAACATACTCTATTTCATATTCATAAGTACTCGTATGATGTCATCTGACCTCTTTGCTGCACTCACTCATTTACAAACTTACCTTGCTCAATGTCCTGATATTTATCGAATGGTTTCATTTGATTGTCCTTGGTAAATCCACCGAATGCGTAAACCAAATGTGTACACAGATAGGGATTTATATTCTGTGGATTGAATTTCGCTGTGCCTGGACGATAGACACTCCAATTGGTATAGTAGCAAACAACTCGACCCTCTGAATGTACAGCTGCAAAAATCATATAAAATATTTCAAATTAAGATACAACAAAGTATATTTTGCACGTACGTGTATGTACTATCTACGAGTACTCACCATTGATATATAACAATGCACAGAGTAGGAAGAGCGCTTGCCAAGCCGCCCCACGTGGGAACTGTAAAAATTAATGAATAAAAATTAATCTTTCTAAATACATTTGCATTAGAATATCTTAATTAATTAATAGCATTTTAACATTGACATAGTGACATCAATGTCAGCAACTAAAGATACAAGAAAAAATCTCAAATTCTTTTGCTATATTCAATAGCAAAAAGTGAAATTTTTTTAATCACCAGCAAAATATTGTGTCATGAATAATCGAAATTAAAATGCATAAATTTACAGTGCCAAGAAAGACAAAAGCCTGGTTTCACGTAGCTTTTTTTTCTATCTTGTGGTTTCTTGTTTTGACAAAGAGTTGTCGCAGTCTCTCAGACTATACTTGTATCTGTCCGTCCGTCCGTCCATCCATCCGTCTGTCTAAGTCTCAAATTCCCATGAAGGTCGCACAAAAACGAAAAGTTACATAAGTTTTGTATGCAAATCAAATTTAATGAAATATTCATGTGTGAAAAAAAAAAATGCTCGTATGTACATAAAATTCAATGTGTTTCAATAAGGAAGGAGTTGTACTGAATGTAGTAGAGTAAAGTTGAGTAGAGCAAAGTAGTGCATTTCTTTTTTGTTTTTGTTTTTTGATGTTCAATTAAAATGCAACATGTAACAAAATATTGTACTGCATTTACTGTCTCTGTTTCTTCTTTTCTTAAATCTTTCTATCTCTATCGGATTTGTTTCTTAATCAAAATTTAGGAAACTATTCGAACCGAATAAAGTTTCTCAGTACATAAGTATAACTAATTACATAAGTCTACAGCCAAATTCGATGTCATTGAACTTTTACGAAGAAAATGAGATACATACAAACAAAATCTATGGATGTCTTCCAAAGTTATGATTATTCCAAAAATAATACTAAAATTCAACATTTTCTAAATTTTTCATATTGAAATTAATTGAAATTAGTGGTACCGTCGCTGAATGGATTTCGTTTCCTGGTGAAACTTCTCACCATGTTCGACGATAAACCAATCAAAACAATATCTGAGTGGGAATTTATGAAATGGAAGGAAGAAAATGAAATTGAACAGGAAAGAACACTGCAGTTGAGTGTGCTGGACTTCGAGATACACTGTACCTTCTCTAAGACTTCGATCTAAATGTACACCATATTTGGTGTTTCTAGCTTAATTAAAAACACAAATAAAAAATGTTTCATAGTAAAACTGATAAATGGAGGGCAGGAGCTAGCCCTTATAGTAGGGTTGGCAGGTTCAATTAAAACACTTTATCTGAAAAGGGAATAGGAGAAATTAAATATCGAAACTGTAAGTTTCTACCTTTAATAGTTTCTACAATCTCCTTGCTTAAATAGACGGCTAGATAGACATACATTTTCATATTGATGCACAGCTTCCCATGCTGATCGAGCATATACCTACATTATGCGATCTACCAATATACTCGATTGCCAATATATGGCCCATGGCATAATAATAAGGTAGTGTATTGAGCGCTGACTCAGACCAATTCATATGAAGATAGAAAGAGAAGCAAGATTATACATATGAACACGTAAGATAGAGAGAGAAGCCAGTGCGCAAAAGAAGATCAAGAAAAACAAGACAAAGTCAGTGAAATACGAGAGCGCTGGCTCACAAAATGCTACCTTATTATTGTACCATGGGCTACATAGCTGCATTGCGCACTGCACAGATAAATGGTGCAACATATCACACTAGTTGTTATCTTTTTTATTACTTTCGTTTCTCTGTCGCTCCCTACAGATCTCAGCATTAAAGGAACAGACAAGAGCGCAAATACTTCGCTTTATATTCTTCTACCATGACTGCATACACAGCGTACACTAAATTTTCTCTACTTCTTTCGTTTTTTTTTTTTTTTGAACTCATGGAGACCTCTATTATGGACTCGCCAAAATCTTTTCGCTTGTATCAGGTCTGTGATGAGTGTCTCAAATCGCGGCAATAATTCTGGCAGGCGTAAGTATCGTCTTAATTAAACCTTTTATGCTCACTATATATTATATAACCTATTCCGGGTTTCACTTTCGCGAAGATTTTGCGAACATGAACTCGACAAACTGGTAAATTTTACACCCTTGAGAGGATTTTGCGACATGAGTTCACTTGCATTCTGTAATATGAAACTCATACTTTTTAGTTATAAAATAAAACAAGCATGGTATTATGTTTCAAAGCTTATATTTATTCAAAATACGATTCATTTAACTCAATACAACGTTTGGAACGGTCAACCAATTTATGCATAGACTATTTAAACTCGCTTTTTGGGATGTTCTTTAGTACCTGTGTCACGGCTGCTCGTATGGCTGGAATATCATCGTAAAACGCTCCTGTCTTTGCAGTTTTCATTTTTGGGAAGAGAAAATAAACGCACGGTGATAGATCAGGCGCATACGGAGGGCGTTCGATGTGACAAATCTGTTGTTTCGTCAAAAATTCAATGACTTTTTTGGTTTTGCAAGTTTGTGCATTATCATGCAATAAAAAAAAGTTGCTTTCCTTTGAAATATTCGGACTAAACACGTAGAACTCATGACCACAAATGATGTAAAACTTGTAAATAATATTCACCATTGACAATTAGACCTTCTAGAACAAATTCCTTTTGAACAATACCCTTGGAATCATAGAAAGTTATCAACATTGTCTTGATTCTCGACTTCTGAAAACGCAATTTTTTAGGTTTTGGCTCGTCTTTTGACTTCCATTCTGCAGATTGTCACTTAGTTTCAGGATCATATTTAAAATACCTTGTTTCATCACCAGCTATGATCGAATCAAAAAAATCTGGATCGTTTTCAGCTGTTGAAAAGATGTCTTTGCAATGCTACACGAGCGTTTTTTTTTTATCATTATTTAACGGATGTGGAACAAAACGTACACACACCTTTCTTTTACCCATATCTTCAGTTAATATTTTGAAGTGAAATTTGCATCGATAGCAATTGTTTCACTTACTTTTTCCACTAACTCAGCACGAATAGATGCTTCGGGTCGTCCAGGTCTTGGATCATCATTTAAAACATCACGACCGTTTCTAAATCGTGTAAACCACGTGTAAACTTGATTACAACTCATATAATCAAAAAGTACCTTTCACAACACTGCCAACATTTAATAGATGGCGCTACATGTTCTATAATTTAAATAAAAAGTTCGGCTATTTTTAGTTCCACCTTGTATGCTCAATTTCAAGTGAATTCTTTGCCAATGTGAGAAACGGAACAGGCCTGTATAGTATGGTACAAATTTTTCATACATATTTTCTACTTTACAAGTGTTAGGGAGCACTTACTACCGCACAAGAATTGCACACATAAAAATTATATTAATAATTTATTATATATTTTTGAATGGTTTCATTTGAAATTTTGATAAATATTTATGTATGTAATTTCACTGAGGAACACGTAGAGAAGTTAAAAGTTATTTGAGTCGATTGCAATATTTAATGAAATACAATTAGTGTAGAAGCGATTTAAGCCATAAACACTTTATGAGTTTTATTGAAGCTGTTAAAAAGTAATTTTAAATTTCGTATACATTTTTTTTGTTCAGACAAATTGCTTTTGGCACAATAAAGGCATTAAAAAAGTTTGTGGTGTGGCAACTAAAGTTACCTTTATTTATATGTATATATCTACAAGATATTTAATTATTTTATTTATAGGTATTATTGTACGATAAAGTTACATAAGCAAATTGAACAAAAAAATAAACAAAAAACCCAAATTCGCTTGCGGACATTGTTTAAAATCTTGAGCGAGAAAAAAAAATTTGAAAAAATTCAAAACAAAAAAAAAACCCAATAACCCTCGACAAAATTATTATAGAGAATAATAGAAAGTCATAGAAATTTAAATCAGTACACTTCGGCTTAAAAAATGCTTATCTTACTCGTCTTGAAATACATCTAAAATAGTTACTGGTCACAAGTGCCATAGAACTGACAAAATGAGTTGCTCCGCCACTGCCCTGGAATCCAGCAAGTACAAACTGAACAAAGACGGCAAAATTGAAATGTGCCAGACGAGCAGTAATCTGCTATCCTGGCTCAATAGAACTCTAAAAACGGATATCGGTTTCATTGAGGATCTGTGCACAGGCGCCGTTTATTGACAATTAATGGATCTTTTATTCCCAAACACCGTTGCACTGAAGCATGTGCATTTTCTTACGAATCATCGCACCGCATGCATGTAGAATTATAAAATTGTCCAAATGGCTTTTGAATTTCTAGGCGTGACGTACAAAAAATACCCATCGATCAATTGATCAAAAGAAATAAACTTAAAAATTTGGAATTTCTAATCTGGTTCAGAAAGTTTTTCGAGATGAATGACAGAGGACACGCGTATGATCCGGTTGAAGCTCGTTTTGGTTTTAAATTGGGTTACGGTGTGCCGTTACCAATGCCACAGCCAGCTTATCCGTTTACTACTGCAGACAGTGTTCTGAATGTTACAGTGCCTGAACTGGATATTGATGTGCGAATGGGTTGCTTGCAGATGCAATATCAAAATGATCCAAACAAACGCATCGAACTGCTGGAACAGCATCTGCGCCAAACACGCAAACGACTTTATGAGGCGGAGCAGTCGCGGAATGAGTACTTTAAACAATTCCTCGATATTGGAATGATTTGCCGTTTAGCCATCAAGAGTGCAGCTGTAGAGAAGATAGAAAGCAGATTAAGGGAACATTTAAACTTGAGAGTTATGGCAGCGTCCGATAACGAACTGTAGTTGCAAATGTGCCCGTAGAAACAGTTTTAGAATGATGCACAAAATCTTTGGGAACTAGTATCGGTAACGCTAATAAACTTTTAGAATCACTTAAATTTTCGATGTTTAGAAGTTTTCATTATATTCAAAATGAAAAGAAATGTAAAAATAGTATTTTATGGAATTTTTAAACAAATTATTGCATAATAAATGAAACTATCGTCCAGAGAGTATGTTAATTTACGTTGAGTGGGCGGTGCAAAGCGAAAAATCATCGCTTAGGCCAAAGAGGTCCACTGTGGTACCACAAGTCTCCTATTTTCCCAGAAATCGTTCCTTCTACAGTCATTGGGACGATAGCAAGAGTAAGGAGAATGATAATTCTTCCTAAATTCCTTCCTTTAGCAAGATCTGCTTAAATTTATGTAAAATATTTTAATGTGCTGGGGAAATGATTTATGACGATTCAGGAATTTTTCTTTGAAATTTTTCATATTAAAGCGTGGTTTTCCATAATTAAAAAGAAACTGTAGTCTGGTGAAGTATTTCTAAATTACGATTATAATTCAGAATGTTCAGAAATTCAATTTTTAATAAAATCGAAAACAAACGACAGACCCCCAAAGTTTTGCTGATATGTACGAAATAATTACGGAAATAGTCTGAAGCTAAACAAGCAAAATTGTTGACTCACTCTAATTCGGAATTACTAAACGCGTCCAGCTCAAGTCACATGGATGTGCGCAGTTTCATCAAGCTGCATTTGCGGAGTATACTTTTTTTTTTTAAGAAAACGGTTGCACTGTAACGCTCAATGGAGATTGTTATTTAAAAATGTTGATGCACTTTTTCTTACCGTAACTACGAAAGAGAAGTCTGGTTTCAGCAAGATGGTGCAATTTTATACTTAGCCAGGCCTGTTATGACAGAATTGCAGTGAAAATTCAAAAATAAACTGATTTCCAGAACATCCACAGTTTATTGGCCTGATCTGATCAATTGAAGACAAAAACCAACAAAACTCCGCACGTTTAACAATTTTCGAAGTAACGGTTATAAGGAGATAATGCAACAACAATACACTGAGTGTGTGAAAGGGAACTTTGTGTGATGTTTATGCGCTTCACTGTTTACTAGTGATGCACAAATTCAAAATAAGCAAACCGATCCTAATCCACGAATTCAGATCCGAATATAAATTTTAACTTGAATACACGAATTTTGACTTTAATCCACAAATCTTGACACGAATCTTGACTCGAACAGAACTTTGCAATGGAAACAAACATGATAAGAGAGTGTGTGTGTGTGTGTGTGTGTGTGTGTAAACACTCTTGTTGTGATGGAATAATATTGAGATGACACGTTGTGTTATTGTGAGTGTTTGTATATGTATGCACATGGTGAATTTATACTAAAGGTGGAGTATTCCGCTTAGCTGGGCTCTCTTTTTCATTTCTTATTTATCTTTTGTCTTACTGTTTTTCATTTGATTTGGATTGGGTATTTCGGTTTTGTTTCACGCTTAGAGCACTTAAGAAAGTCACCACACAGCGGAAAACGTCACCTTTTAGATAAATCCACCTTGTGTATGCATTTGTTTCACCATGCGACTGATCAAATTTGTTGTTGAAGCTATTTTATATTGTAAATAAAGAAATTCTAAAAAAGCTTAAAACAAAGAAAGTGAAATGAAGTATTTGGTAAATTTTTTGCAGAAAAACGTACTTTGTATTCAGATTTGTACTAAAATACTCGAATTCTTTTAGATTCAAATCCGTAATTAAAAATTTGTACTCGCACATCACTAGAAATAAACACTTGCCCGAATTGTAATTCCGAGGACGATTTGGAATGAGTCCACTCCATTTTGCAAATTTGCACTCACTGAGTGCAAATAAAATTCAATAAATTATTTTAATCTGGTGTTTTTTACATAAGTTTTTCTACAATTTCAATAAATTTTCACAGGATGGCAATCTGCAAGTCAAAATTTGAAGCGGTCGATTTTAGATACTTTTGATAATTTGCTGCATAGTTTTTATCAGGGTATAAAACCGGAATCGGAAACTTTAACCGAAATTAACCGATTCAAATTAAGAACCGAAACCGGAACCAGACCCAGAACCGTAATTTTATTTTTTTAAAACTGGAACCTTTTACTGAAATTAAATAAAATAAAAGAACCGTACCTGAACCAAAAGATTTGTACCGGTAAAAAATTTCACAAATTTGCAAGAACTATTCGAATTGGCAAGCGAAGAGCATTTGTTTTCAGGCGTCAAGTTGTGAATTATGAATCCGCTTAGGCTGTACGCAAAAGCATTTCATACAAAATTCAAAAATTGGCTATCCATAAAA
Source organism: Leucophenga montana (assembly GCA_035044765.1). Lineage (NCBI taxonomy): Eukaryota > Metazoa > Arthropoda > Insecta > Diptera > Drosophilidae > Leucophenga > Leucophenga montana. The sequence continues at coordinate 70,102 of JAWNNQ010001053.1, forward strand.
GTGGGCGTGGCATGCTGGTTATGGCATATGTTTAGTCTATGAACGTGGGAAAGTTTCCATACCCGATTTCAGATCAAAATCATAAACCCTGAGACTAGTTTTGATTCATGCAGACAGGAAACAGACATACGGTTCGTTTCGTCTCGTCGAGCTGATAAAGAATCTTTGTACCCTATAAATCGGATTTCTAGCTTACTTAAGGATTTCTAGCTTACCAAGGTATACTTAAATTTTATGACGAATTATGATCAGAAAAGCTATGGGATGGCAACCTGCAAGCCAATTTGCTACTTATATGTATTATTGCAAACCATTTTTCAATTTAACTAACAGTTTCTTAAAATATTTATTGTATCTTGGAAGAGAGAAAAAAAAAATAATGAAAATGCATAATTTCAATGGTAAAGATGTGAAAAGAGTTTTTGCTTTGGTAACATTGAAAGCTAGTTTTTTGTTTTGTTCAACTATAAAACAGAAGACACACTCGTACTAGTACTACAACGCCAAAAACATTGTCTGCTTATGACAATCTTAAGAATTGTATAGAGCCAAGCCTTATACCCAACTCTATTATTTCGTGCTACCCACGTCATCAAAAAATCTGCTAGAAACTTTGCCTGATACATGATTCATACGACAGATACCATATCCGGCATTCACGCATAGATACAGAACAAAATGTGTTTTAAATTCTAATTAAATATTACTCTGCCAGCACTCAGTCGTTCGGTCGTTCGTTCAATTACAGTCGAATTTGTGGTTTGAACATTTTGTGCGGCGGTTGATTTGGAGATATGACCCACAATCACACAGACCCACATCGCCCAAAAGGGACTCCGTTTGGTATTGCTCGTGCATAATTAGTGGGTAATTGGTGCATGCCAATTTAGTGCCGCACACACGCACATACACACACACAGACAGACAGACAGACAGACAGACAGACAGATAGACAGACAGACAGGAGGGCACTTGCACATTTCAATTAGTGATAATTGTATTTGGATAATATTATTGTAGTTGATTATACAATATATAAACCAACAAAAATCCATACACTATCGAATGACAGCGCCAGAGTGGGAGTGTTTAAGCGTTACGCATATTCATACATTGCTGAAATGCAACGACATAACACTGCCAACTTGTTTGAATCTTGCATTGCGCATTGCCATATCGAATCAAAGTGAAATAGGCACGATCATCTATGCAACATATTTACTAGTACAGTGATCCGTCGTAGTCAACTTCTTTTCATTTTTGTAGCCAAATTCCAATTGACGCTAATTGTTAAGTTTTGCAATGGCATATTTAAGTTTCCACAAATTCGATGACTGCATGAATTGGTTTATCGGTCGGTTGGTCGGTCGTTTGGGCTAATGGTTAGTTAACCATCTAACTATGTACATATGTATATATTGTATGGGTATATATAGTATATGTATGTATAAAACTGACTGAGTACGCAACGCCGTAACAAACTGTACATGTTCGGCATTTTTAGCTGCGACAAGTGCTCGAAAGAAAAAAAATTTGAAAAAACTTCAACCCAACCAACAATTTTACGAACGAACGAATGAATGAATGAATAAATGTACGAGTACATACTACAAACAAATTAGCGAACAAATGTCTAATTTGGCTACAACTGATGTCTCTTTCGTACATTTGGACTGTCTGGTGATCTGGCCCAAATGCTGCATTTGTCATGGCATCGCGCAATCAAGACTCCAGTTAAACACATGGTATGAGTATACATACATATATCTCGATCTATTGCTCAAATGGCATGCACATCTAGGGGCCAGTTGAAGTTTGTGTAGTTAGTTTAGCTATCTGGGGAGTTGCATCGCGCTCTATAACTGTCTTTCATGCTGTATTTTTATATTTATTTTCCTAAAGTAGTCAAAATAGGTACATAGTTAATAAATCTTTCATTAGTGATCTAATTTTTTTTTTGTTTTTTTTTTTTAAATGTTGACAGTGTTAGGCTTCAGCACATTGAAAGATTTACCGCTTTTAACGCGATCTTTATGCAAATTGGATACGCAACTATAAAGTATTTATAAAGTTTTCTAAAATCAATTTATTTGCATAATTTTAAACAGAGACTGAGATTTGTAACGCATAGACGCACATGTAAGAATGGTACACGAAAGGTGCAAGTGTTCGTCATTAGATATATATAGAAATTCATATAATACATACACATATAATATTTCTAAGAATCATGATAAGTTTAAGCAGCAAAAATTTGCAATATGCGGCCAGCATAGTGATGAGAGCTTGTAGCTAAGTACGAAACACGTGTATATGCGGCTAAAATATATTTCTGTGTATTTAAGAATTGCTGTTCTTATTCTCTCTTCACATTGATATGAAATATGTCAAAAATATTTCTCAACATAAAATGATCTTGAGCCAGCTAAAATTCAAATATATCTATAAAAATTCATTTTCTGTACTGTAATTTAAGATTTTTCCCAAAAAATCTCGCTCAACTTAGCAACATATTAGGTAAATGATTTCACCAAGAAATATCGACAATAGAAAAGTGCTTCGAAAAAAAGAGCCAAGTCAGAATGCTATAATTTACAATAATGAAAGATTCAACTTTCTCCTTTCCAAAACCGTAAAAAACTTTTAATCAGTTCGGAATATGCTGAGGTATTGAATGATAATTGGATGAATGCAGAAATATCGTATTCGACGAGACCTTTAACCTGAACTAAGTCACTTTAAAATGCTTCGATTTTATATATTATTTTGCAACACCGTTCTATAGAGCAATCTGAAGGTATTACATGAAATCGTCCGTTCACACTGATGTACATGTCGTAAATGTGTGCACTGACGGCAGTGCGACTGTATTCTTTTGGCGGGGGCTGCTAGAAACAGGCTTTTAGAAACTCAATGTACTGTAGTTGGGCACGGAGAGCATAAACTCTCTTAAATAAAATTCAAAAACTTAATCTGAAAATGGCCGTGATAGCTACAATGCGGTACGCCGGATAAAACTTCAATTTTCGTAGATAATGTATTCAAAAACAAGAGAAAACGTTAACCTTAATACTCTTCACAAACATCTAATAAATTATGTAAAAACCTTTTAAAGTCTTTATTCCATTTTAGCTAGAAAAATAAGAACATTTTAGCTATAAAAAACACAAACTGGGCGGTTGGTCTTCATGGAGACAACCACTAAAAATGGACAGAACAAGCTCATTAATAACTATGTGAAGTTTCCGTACAGAATAGGTCTCTTTATACACCACTTCAGATCAACAACTTAAAAATTAAGGAACTAGTTTTTAATCCCACAGGCAGGGAAAAGACAGACTGAAGTGGCTAGTTTGATTCGCCTCGTCGAGCTGATCCAGAATAAACAATATATACTTTATGCTTACTTTAATACCCCGTGACAAAATTATAAATAATATTGACACTACTGTATATGGGTCTATATCCATTGTAGAAAAATCACGATAAAAAAAGCTTTTTAAGCAACAGTTAAAGATGCATGTATATAGTCAAATGTCTTATTAAAATCAGTGTGGATAACATCCATATGTAAATGTTTGACAAAAGCTTCATTTACTACTACAACGATGAAGTAGATTTTAATTGAGCATAAGTCCACAAAGAAGTTAGTTTTCTGTTGCTATATCACATGATTACACTAATATTTATATTCTGACTGACTAACTTACTTACATATTAATATAACAAGAGTACGAGTACTATTTTTTGTCCTCTGTACAGCGAAAAGTCATGAAACAACGGAGAGATAATGAGCGAGCCTACTGCAAATGTTAATGAGTTTATTATTTAGTTGATCTATCTCTTTATGAACCTTGAATGGACAACACTATCAAAATACATGTAACTCGAACCCAGAAACATTTTAGGTAACTAAGTAAGTGTACTAGATATATGAAAATAGTGGTGGTTCTAAAATCAAAGTAATATTAACTAAAACCAGAAATAAGAATATTAAATATAACTCCATGAAAATATTATTCATTGGGTAGGAACTTGATCAGAAATCATCGTGGAAAATACACGAAATTAAGTAGTGAGAGCTTTAAATATTTTTCTGGTATTATATATGTACATATTTCTATCATCTTTCAATTTAGATCCAGATCTTATAAATTTAAGCAAATACGAGTAATTGGTATAAAACGCCCAAATTGAATGTCTTACGCATCCAATTAGGCTTGCTGCAAACTCTTAAAGTAAATTTCTACAATTGGCAGTAGAAATACTTGTTGGTATTACCGATTTTGGTGCTTTCAATGTTGTTTATAGTATTTATATGCAGCTGTCGTAGTTATCAGCAACTATTCAAGCATATAGTATATATAATATGTCTCTACATGTTAGATGCATTCTAAATTGATGTCATTTTGCTGCTTGACAGAGCAAAGTGTGGCATTTGTTGTTATTGCTGTTGCAGTAGTTGATGTTTGTCACAAGTTGCTGACGCTGTCACAGCATTTTGTATGGCCGAAAACAATTCGAACGCAGTATCCCGACAATAGTTGCTAGTTGTTTTTTTTTTTTCAATTGCTCGCGGCTAGCGCGATGAAAATTGAGAATCGTTTAAATTTGAAATGAAAATTACAAGCAACAGCAGTTTGACTGCAAACAATAGCAACAGCAACAGCAACATCAACGAAGCGTCGGCAACATCAGCAGCGAAAATTGCACCCTCCGGTTGATTCGTTGATTCGTTGATGTAGCTGCTGTTTTGCTTTTAGTCTTGTATACATGTAAAACTCTGACACAATTTATGGTCAGAAAATATCTAAAACAAACAGCAGCAGCAACAGTAACAGCAACAGCGACAACTGCATCGACAACACTGAGGACAAGTTGCAACATACAAAGTACTCTCGTACATACTATCATACATAATAAAAACAAAAATCTATGCATGCATATACGCAGATGTATATAGATACATAGATAGATAGATAGATAGATAGATAGATAGATAGATAGATAGATAGATATATGCCTATGAATCTGAAATCAAACAAGATTTGATTGAAAAGTTTTCATTGGTGTTCGCATATAGCCACCGTTTTTATACCCTGCTCTGGAGTCCAAGGGTGTACTAAGATTGTGGAAATGTATGTAATAGGTAGCAGGAGGTCTATATATCCCGACTTTCGTATGTTTGAACAACGAGATCTCGGAAACTCTAAAAGATAGAACCTCGAAACTAGGATTTTTAGATTCGTGTGGTTGCGCGCAAATCAAGTGTATTTTTGATTACAACAAAAAAGTCAAAGTGAGTGACATCATACAATAGAAACAAACAACAGACAGACTTGCCAACATCAATATATCATAAATATATCATCAATATATCATCAATATATCATCAATATATCATCAATATATCATCAATATATCATCAATATATCATCAATATATCAGATTCTTAGCATCAGAACCGATTCATACCAGAAAGGATGCAAAAAGGATGCATCTTAATATATATAAAATATATTAAATATATTAAAATATATTAATATAAAACCATATACATCTTCAATATCATCTTCATCATTTATAATTTACAGTAGTAACAAAACACTTCATTTATGTGCTCTATAAAAATTTCTATATAGTATCCATATCAAAGATACAATCCACTTTTGTGTTTTTTTTTTTTTTCCTGAAAAATTATTTGTTAGAATTAACATTAACGTACAATTTGATATTTTGGCTTTTTATAGATGAACACTTCACGTATACATATACCAATGTGCGTGTCCCGTCCACTTTTAGAAATAGCCCCATCCAAACGCACCACCCACTTAAAAGTTTTTATATTTTACTAATAATTGTTGTACTAATATTCCATGATTGGAATATGTATCTTATACGATTTGAAATTTCGTATGAAGTGTCAATCGGCAAAATGTAATTTACAAAATTTATTTTGCAATATGTATATCTCAGCATTCGTTCTATAGTGGTATTGAATTCATCTGGACCTATGGGAGATATTTTAATAGAATTGATGCACGGAAACGCCAAATTTGGTGTATCTAGATTAATAAACCTTTTGACGACCACTGGTAGACCGGTAACTTTTTTATCTTTGAATATTTTCCTTTAAAAACTATTGAATCGAGTTTCCACAACAAGGTATCGTTCAATAGGGAATGCATGTGGCTGTCAGAGAGTACCTTTCATCGTTTTGCCTACCAGATAACAACAAAGTCGAAAAAAACTTAACTTTTTCTCCCCCTCCACCTTACTACAATATTTTGGAGTTGGTTAGAGGTACTGTAGGAGTTGCGGCCAATTTTCCAACAAAAAATAAAAAAAGTATAGTCCACTTGGACTACCGAATGACGTCGAAGGGATATATTTCGTAACTTCGAACTTTGCAAAAAAAAAAAATAATCGCAATTGATCTCTTGAACTCTTAAATTAAAGGGTAAGAGTAGAACTAAATGATGTAACTGGAGAGACAGACCACAACAATTTTTTGCACCCTGTACATAAGCTCAAAAGTAGGAAAAAAGCCATTTTTCGGGTACATAACCTCAAATATCGAAAAATCCTGACGTGATTCGAGATTCGGAATCTACGCAGCAAATTACTTCGGAAATGATCCTTAGCTTTCCAACCACTAAACCATGTTGACCTGTGTAATTAGAAATTGGAGATATCTTATGCATTTTAGAGAAATAAGTAAGAAAAATGTTGCAACATGAATAATTAGGAGAACACTGCAGTGAATTCGAGAAATCCCAACCAAAAGTGCGGCCACTTTTAAAACAGATCTTGCATACATAACTCAATAACTTTGGCATATTTTTCGAGCCTATCAAGCAGCAACAGTTGCGTCCGTACTTGCAACTGCAACTGCAACTGCAACAGTGACAGCAACATAATGATTGCATAATTCGAGTTATTCAATTGAATGCGTTGCGCTGCAGAAATATTGCGTTTAAAAATGGTTTGTTTTTCTCATGTTTTTTTTTTTGTTTACCTATTCATAATAAATACATAAATTTTTTATGGTCTTGGCTGCGTTTTTCACATTCCAAACACATTTTTTTTTTTTAAAGCGAACAAAAAATAGAATCTTGTAGAATGCAAACAGATTTTTTTTTTTTTTTGTCCAATTGACCAATGCAGCTGCTGTTGTCTTAGCTAACCTTGAAGCTGACTTTAATTCGCTTGAACAGATACCGAAAGGTCTATTTGCAAATAATCGCTTCAAAGCGTTAGAAAATCACCAATAATTACAACATTTTCTTTTTATATTTATGAGTAACAATATTTAGCTATTAAGTGCTTTTAGAGAAGTTATTTAGCAAACAGTTTATAATAAATCGGTGTTTAATGCTGATTACGGTGAAAAATTGTTTCAGAATAAGAATTTCAGAAGAAGTTTTCCTATAGTACACCAAATCTAATCAAATTAATTAAAGCGTTTAATCATAATATATGGTCTTTAGGTCATTAGATAGCCGCAAATATAACAATCTTCAATAACTTTCTGGCGCTCTTATCCGTTCTGGAAAGCTTACTTCCTGTATATAAATTTTGAAAAAATTACAGGCAATATTTGGTTATTCATTCAAAAGTGTTTACCTGCCAAACCTGAAAAAGTTCATTTATTATATTATATACCATTCACACATAGTGTGAAATGTATTATCAGTTTGTCTGAAAGTTTGTAACGCACGCATTAAAGGAGCCATCGTAGACCCCATAAAGTATATATATTCTTGATCAGCTCGACGAGATTCGGTTTCAACGAGCCCATATAAAAATAGTGAACATGGTCAGACAACCAGTTAAGAAACAAACTTTCTTTTTTTGTATGGCTGTATTATCATACAATAACTCAACCGACTTTAGATTTCTTCGGTTTTGATAGAAGAATATTTCTTTATCATTTCTGTATATAAGGTTTTTGTAATAATAAATATAAAGGTTTTTAATGAAATAATCTGATGTTTTAACTATTTTTTTAACATTGTTTTACAATTTGAGCACCACTTAATGAAAATTTTAACACAGCATATCATTTTTCCCCGAAATATTTAGAAAGTGCATTAGTTTTTCAATCAAATGTTCTTTAATTCATCAAAATCGAACATTCAGCTTTGTCTAATTGAAAAATATTCACGTTTTCCTTTCTGTTCGCTCTGGCATACTTAACAAACAAACGCGGTGATTGGCTACACAAGAACTCGTTTCGAGCATCCATTGTTGTGCAGAACTGCCAATTATTTAACGCCTACATTACGCCTATACATAGCTAATGAAATCGTTGGCAATCTATTTGACAGTGCGTTGATGCAATGTAAGGAGAGGGATTGATATTGGTAATTAAATGTTTTAAGGATTTCTGCACACATCATAAAAGTTTTTCTGCAATAAATTATTGAATTTTCAATAATCATAAATTATGTAGAAATATTTTTGTAGACCATTCACACATAGTGTGAAATGTTATCAACAGTTTGTAAGCATTGTAGACCACATAAATTATGGCTATATATTCTTAATAAGCTCTGCGTTCATATTGTCATGTTACGCGCACTATTTGAGGTAGTGATATGGTGGCTTAATATGGAAAAACTTCAAAACTTTGTCTAACCGGGAACAGAGATAACCAGTAACAACAACACCATGTAAGACGCTGATAGCCCCGGTTCTGCAGTATGGCTCAGAAGCATGGACCCTGATATCAACGGATATAGCGTCTTTAGAAGTATTCAAAAGAAAGATTCTTTGTATGCTTGTTGGTCTCCTTAGAGTTGGGGGTCGACTTTAGGAACCGTTTGAACCACGAACTGTATGAGCTGAATGATGAGGCTGACATAGTCCAGCGCATTAAATTTCAGCGGCTGCACTATGCTGGTCATATCAACCGGATGCATGCTGGAGATCTAATACTAAAAGTTTACGTCGAAAAGCTGAACTTAGTGGACGGGCATCCGACAGGACGTCCGAGTTTGCGATGGCATGACCAGGTCTATGATGATCTGAAAAAGCTTCGCTACGTGCGACTTTGACCGATATACGGTTGTACTGCCACTTATAAAAGTTAGTAACTGTCCCGCCCACTTTAACCCATACAAACCCACTGTTTTCATTTATGCATTTATATGAAAAACTTCTTCAGTTAAGTCAATATAAGCTTGAAATTCGATAGTGTGGCTTCTTACAGACGGTCGCTTCATACTAAGACATTAAGACATTTGGCTTAAAAATTAAATAAGGCTTAATGCCTAGTTTGCAGATCGTTCGGGAGAAATCTTTGGAGCCGTCTACGACATGTTTCAACATGTAAAAACGTAAAAAAATAAAACACTTTGTTTTTTGGAAGTTTTCAAATTTTTAAATATATTCGCAAATACGTCAAAACTTCGAACTTCTCATTTTATGCAAATTAAGAGATCTTTATGTATTCCAGCATGAATTTTAAACCAAGCCATATTTTTTGTAAAGTTCATTAAATTCCCATCTACAAAAATTATTTACAAACGTAAAAGGATTTTGTATCTTTTCATGTTCAACTATTGATATGTACAATACCTATTTTAAAGATCACGTACCCATATATAAGTAAAAAGTTCACTTTGGCTTTCTTGACTTGGCTGGCGATAAAATGTCACGTTTACAATGTCAACGCCCTGTTGACGCAACAAAAAAAAAAAAACATTAACAACGGCACCAGTTTTATAAAGATCATTGCCTTTAAGAGGCGGAGGCCCCGAAAAAAACTTAAAACCAACAACAACATACTTATTAAAATTACAAAAACTACCACAGCAATTGGTTAAAAAATAAAATAAAAGAGAAAATACGAGTACACAACAAAATTTTGCTGCTGCACGTTGCTATATGTTACCACATTTCGTATGCCGGTCACACCCAAAGTTCCAACCAGCAACAACTCGAAACAACTGAACTACACAAAAACAAACAAAAAAATCAAACGGATTCATTATCATCTGACCAAATTTAGGCTTACTATATAGACAATGAGTCAGTCAAGTCAATGTATCGAATGATTTCGAACCAATCTCGAGCTTGGTGTCCATTGCGTTAATTGTTTGCGAATTCGAATATGCCAGATTACTCGCGAAAGAAACAAAACGACTTCGAAATCTATAAATATGTATTTAGAAAATATATGCGAGGGTAGTTTAATTAGTTGGCAAAATCGATATGTCGATTTAAAAAGATGAAATAGATGAAAGAACAATATTGATCTACGACGAGATTCCGTCTAGAAAGAGTAAGAGAGAGAGAGAGAGAGAGAGAAAGAGAGAACAGTCATGTACAAATTGAGTTGCCTCTCTCTTCACTTCACATACTATGCCTGTTTTAAAATAGAGCGTAAGGTAAAACATGAAAAAACGTTAACTTCGGTTCAACCGAAGCTCTAATACCATTCACACGAAATTTTAAATAGTATTGTAAAACATAAAAGTGGGGGCTTAAATTGGGGCTACCATAGTTTGCCCACTAGTAGATGTGTATGAATCGATATAGTTGATGTGTAAGATGCAACCATATCGAATTTCAAGTTGATATTGACGTTTTCCATACAAATGCATAAAAGTGAGCTGTGGGTTTATATGGGACTACCTCAAAAAGTGGGCGGGACAAGCCCATTTGTATATGTATATGAAACGCTTGTCCACTAAAATCCACCAAATCAAATTTCAAGCTAATATTGATTTAAATGATGAATTTTTTCATTAAAAAACACAAAGTTGCACGGTGGGTTTGTATGGGGGTTATCCCAAAAAGTGGGCGGGCCACGCCCATTATTCTATATATGTTAAGCGGCTGTCTATAAAATGGCATCATATCGCATTTCAACCCAATATTGACTTTAATAAAGAAGTTTTCATTCAAAAATTCAAAAGTGGGCGGTGGATTTGTATGGGGGGCTACCACAAAAAGTGAGCGTGGCGGGTCAATCTTGACACTCTATGAAACTGCAATAAAAAGAAGTGTATGTGCAAAATTTCAACTGGATAGCATTCAAATTGGTCCCCAAAAAATGCGAAACAACATACAGACGGACAGACAGACAGACAGACGGACATGTCTAGAACGACTCGTCTCGTCGCGCTGATCAAGAATGTATATATATATATATATATATATATATATATATATATATATATATATATATAGTTTCTTTATAAATTCATTTCACATATTTAATAAACAATTATAAATAAATCGAATGATACAATACAGTGGCTCTACCACAACTCATGTTTAATGCAATTATCGTAGGTTCCAAACATCATTCTCATCTATGTATGTTTTTTGTCTCTCTTACATTCCCAAGCTTAAAGATGACATCAAGACTTGACGTAAACTTAACTTCTGGATGCCAATCATGGTTTTAATACCCTCTTTCTAGATAATATTCACTGTCTATTGAAACTGTCCTCGTAGCTAAACCGCTTTAGTAATGTTGATTTTGACATTTGAAATTGGAGTAAAGTGCACCACACTTGACTACAGTGGAAGCGAGTACGGTGAGTTGACAGACGGAAGACGGGATTAACGAACAATGAACGTTTGTTCTGTCTTTCAGTATAAAGTTTTCAATTCATTTTTTTCTTTTTGCATTCTGTATGAAGCAAGAGTTGAGATATATGATCCAAGATAGCAGAATGTTGCTAAAATTTTTCATTTAAATGTCTTTATTGTTTTGTTTTGTTTTTTTTTTTGTCTCTGTTTTGTAGTTTGTTTTGAATTTGTTTTTCATTTTGGTGCTTCTAGAGTGGATTTACTTTACCACCAACACTTTGAGTAGCAATCTGTGCTGTTGGGCTGATTAGATGGGTTAAGCTATTTTCAAAGAGTTTGTATAGCATTCATTTTGAACGTGCGAAATATCGTAATAACAATGTTGTACTAAGATTTACCATCTTTGTTCAATTTTTCTTTTAGTTTTCTATGATTGCTCAATGGAAAATATTTTTGAGAGGAATATTCGTTATTCGTTCTTTGTGTAGTTTACATTTTTACCCTCTTAATTCAGAGCGTGAGTAGTATTAAAAATTAGTTACAATGTTTGATACGCAAAAAAGGAAGTATTATATATATATATATATATGTCCGTTCCCTATTCCATCAATCTTTGAAATATTGGTTTAAAAGTGCAGGTAGAAATATCATGTTTGAGGTAGTAGTATATCATGTATACGAGAAGATTTGTTCCAGAAGTCTCTGATTATTTGCCGATTATGGATCGTTGCTGAAGTGAGTTGCTCTTTTATGCTGTCAGATAAGTATTTGAACAGTACTTCAGTTAGTTATACTTTTTTGTATATTAAAAGAAAAAGAAAGTTAGTCAAATATTCAAATAGAATTTCGTACGTTTTAACTTGAAATACAATACTGTTCACATTTATTACCATCTGTTGATTGACTAGTGTAAAATGTTGAGTAATCTGCAACATTAAATTGTGTTTGGCGGCCATTGAAAGAGAAAAAATTAAAACAGATGAACGGAAATCAGATGGGTGCCGCTTTGAACCGTCAGAAAATACTCACTGTTTCGATCAATCTATCAAACCACTCAGCTTATATCCTAATTGATATCCAGTGTGCACTATGAGGAAAATAAATTTAATTTGTGGCGCAAACTTGAAGATTAAGCGATGTTTTTGGATGCAGTTGTTTGGTTAACGATATAAATGTCGCTAGAGTGTGTTTTGGATGAAGCGGGCGTGGCACTACCCATCGCCGCCCTTATGCGTTTTATGCGTTTATGCAAATGCTCGGACTGTCCACCTGTTCATGCATTTGCATGTCAGCAGTTGGACTCATTTGACCAATCAAACAAAAGTAATCGATTTTTCATTAGCCATGTTGCACGTGTCCCTTCCAAATAAGTGACATATCTGACGAAAGACTCTAAAAGTGTTCGGATTTGCTGCTTTAAATTTGTCTCAATTGTACCTGGTATACTTCGGTCAATACGAGTATTAAAATAATCATAAAAAAACGTTTTCTCTCTATACGTATCATCTTTCTGGCCACATTGCTAAAAGTTATGTTATTTTAGGTTAGGTTCGAAAAAAGTGTAAAAAAGTGGAGAATGAAGTTAATTGAGCTTAAATCGAAATTATTGGCTCTACGAAGTGCCAATACTAGTCTCATGTCTAACAAATGCTAACAAAATTTTGTATCCTTTCTTTCTCTTTGAGATTTCTTCACAAAATTGTTTTTGAGAGAATAAAACCTTATCTTAATAAATTTTTCACACAACGCCTTCGATTTATACTTCTTAGATTAGATTCCATAACAATTTGTTTAGTGAAAGTTTTTTCCTCTGAAATTAAAAAAAAAAACATCTAATACAAAAGATATGTTTAAAAATTAATTTCATATGATTTGTATCTTATCTAACTATCTATGAATCTTTCAAACCTTCAATCGGTCAATCTACTAACCTATAAAACCATCAATCGATCAATCTACTAATCTACTAATCTATCAATCTATCAAACCACTCAACTTATACAACTATCAATAATACAATCGTTCAATATATCAATCTATTAATCGATGAATCGATTAATCGAACTATCCATCAATCTAATCTATCATTCGAACAAGCGATTAACCTTAATATATTAATCGATCAATCTATATATCGATCTATCAAACAATCGATTAATCGAACAATTGATCAATCTACTGACAAATTTTGCTAACGGAAGTAATATTGCATTCGAAATTGCAACGCGGAAAAATAAAATAGTACTGACTTTCTTATTCGCCATCAAAGTTCCCATTCATCAACAGTACCTAATACGGTGTATATACTCATTATCTTAAAGTATCTCCAGTTATATGTCTGTAGTATATGAGATTAATAAGTCCAGTTCTATTGATTTCGTATTGAAAGTAGATAAGGAGCCATAATTGGCGCTAAGAAGTTTAGAAATCGAAGTGGATGTGCCATATTTAACTAACTTGGTTTCATACGTTTATAAAAAGACGTTTACAAAAGCTTCGGTTTTTTATACCAAATTAAAAGATTTTTTTCATTTGTTTTTAGGTACTATGTCGACTTAACTACCGCTGTGGACAGTTGTGAGAATGCAGCTTATGGTTCAGAAAACTTTTATTTGTTTGCATGTTTTCATGTGCAAATCTTGAAATCGGAACGCGTGAAAAACTTTAGATTTATTTCTTATCGCGTAATAATTTATGTTATTTTATGAAAACATTTTTATTGTGATTAATAGAAAATGCGTAAAAGCAAAGTTGTAAATGTTTTGGATACACAAATCAAATCAAATGATACCATACCATACCATACCATACCATACGAGTAAAATCAAAGTTCAACAACTTGTTGGTCACTTGGTCAAACGTTTCCAATGCGATTGCAGGTTGCTCAACTTTTATTACTTTAATTTTAGTTTAGTGTATTTCTCAACAACATTTTATATTATAGTCAGTGAAATGTCGCCAGCTGCATTAAGACCAAATTTAATTAATACGCGGTTCGAGAGTTTCATTTCTCAAAACAAACAACTTCATTTTGCCAATTAAAGTGCAGGCGTTAAACTTGCAACAGCTGCAATAACAGCTTCGTGCACTGCTGCGGATCCTCAATTTGCGTCCATGTGTGAATGAACCATTTGATATCGCCTATTGGCATATTAGAGATACATCGCACTGACAGGACCAGTTTGTGTTGCAGTTGCCTGGTCCGGGTTGTTTTAAGTGTTGCGCGCATCCAAGTTTGGCGGTGCATTGATTTCATTTAACTACTTTATTTTTTTTGTATCTCTATACTTACATAGATATTATATACATACTTGCTTCTAAGTATATACTCAATTTCAACTTCATTTGATGTGTCTCACAAAATGAAAAGCGAAAGTTTCGCCGGATGTATTAGACCCGATCATCACCATGTTTGAAAACGACTTATTTGGATGATTATATCGAGTTGAGTCCGTACATCGGATTGATTTGAATTCGGGTTGGGTTTCAGTTCAGCTGAGTATGGGTCAATGAGTGTCTCTTCTCTCGAGAAAGAAAAGTGGTTTCGCTACATTTTTCTTAGCTTTAAGTATACTTTTGCATGGCATGTTGCATTTGTTTATATATAATTTAGAAACGTGATTATTGCTTTATACCCTTCAAACAAATATATTTTGTGTTTGTGAAAATGTGAAAAAGTTGCGATACGGAAAAAATACAAAGCAACATTTTTTTTTTTGGCAAGTGTGAGGCTCAAAAAATCGTGGCATTATGTATCAGAAACTCTATATCTAATATAAACGTGGCTTACCCAGGGGATACGTATCCTAGCAGACGTTTGTGAGCTGCTTGAGCCGTTTGCAAAAGAATCGTAATTTGACCGCTCCCAAGAGAAACGACCAAAGAACTTTCCACTTCTGCAAACGACCCCATCTCCCGTAAAATATGTACATTTTTTCAATAAAATCTGGAGAAATATTATACTATTATACTAGTTGAGAGACTGCAGAATTATGACAAATAATTTAGCATGTATCCGCTTATTTAGTTAGAGTCAAACAACCAGCTTATAGCCTTTCAGTGAAGCACATGGTTTACAATGAAGAGCTTCTATAGGCTATCTTTCATCATTTATGAAAATCAATGTAGAAAAACATATAATATATTTGCGTTCCTGGAAAAAAAAAGTTTGAGGCGTTTGGAGGCGTTATTGGACCAAGATGGCACACTCAAGACAAACTCGCTGCAACCTTGGGAGTGACTTAACAAGCGATTTCAAACCGTCTCAAAGCCATGGGTACGGTGCAAAAACAAGGAAATTGGGGTCCGTATGAACTCAGAGAGGGAGCAAAAATGTATCGACTACGACAATCCAAAAGCAGCAGTCACGTGTTAAGCCCGGTCAACCATCAACATCAACGGTGAAGCTCTGTATTTGATGGGAGCAGCTGGGTGTAGTGCACTATAAGCAAATCAAACACAATGAAACCATCACGGGGAATCGTTATCCACAACAATTGATGTGTTTGAGCCAAATATTGAAGAAAAACGGCTGCAATTCGAGCAGAGACACGACGATTTTCGGGCCCATGCTACAAAACCATTTAAAACCAAGTTGGAAACGCTCAAAAGTAAAGTCCTAACACAACCGCTGTATTCACCAGACATTGCTACTTCAGGTTACACATTTTTTTAGATCGATTAATTTTGGCCTGACTGTGCAGTACTCTTGTAATTATGAGGAAATCAAGATTGATTCTAAGACCAGTCGTTCTTCCGATGCGGAATCCGTATGCTGTCAGAAAGATGTAAACTATTGGCGCGCGATGGCCAATACTTTGATTAGTCTTTCTATGCATTTTGTTCTGTCATTTTGATTACAAAAAAAAAAACGGACCGAATTAATTTGTACTCCCAATATATGGGAATAAATTATTCATATTTCAAATCTCCAGCTAATATTAACTGTAATAAATAAGTTTTTCAAACAAAAATCGAAATTTGAGTGGTGGTCAGGAATATACGATATATACTTTATGGGATTTACGATGTCTTTCATTAATGTTTTATAAACTTTCTGAATAAAAATGTTTTATCCAACCTTTGCACATACTATAGTGCTAGCGGACGTCGCATGAGCTACATAGTATGTCTTCGGTAAAGAAAGGTCAAACGATATGTCCAAAATTCATGAACGCTTTTGAACGCCTTATAGCCTTAAAAATTACAGAGTTAGAAAATGCATGTGCTTTATTGTGTGTGCAATGTTTTTCTAAAGTATTCAAGAGTATGGGTAGGATATGGCAGCAGTACTGGGTTGTGAATACTTCTGCGTTTGCTTCCACTCACACTTCTAAAGTGGCGTTTTTTTTTAATGTAAATGTATTATTCCGGCAGGGTTCTTTCCGTAAAAGTTGTAAACGCTCGGTTTAACAAAGTTTTTGGTGCATAGATTTAAAGAATTAATTTTGAAAAGTATTTTTTATAAACAAAATGCACGGAGCGAAAGTGAAATTTTTGAATCGGAGCGGCTCAACTTTTAAAATTGTTTTGCTCTGAATTCCTGGTCTCTTATAGTATAAAGAGGGAAATATTATATCCCAAACTAAGTATAGAAATATTCTTAATCTGCTAGACGAAACAAGTCGATCTATCAATGTTCGTCCCTTCGTCCCTTCGTCTGTCTGAATGTCTAATTTTCTTCTCCAAAGTGAAAACATCTTATCTCTTTCCGTCCAACATACTCGTCATCGCTATGCAGAGTGTAAAGAAGTCGGGATATCGTCAATAACTCTTACTTGTTTTTTACTTTTTACATTTTAAGCTTTCTTAATTGCGCATCAAATACATTTTCCCTGGCATCTACACAACACACCTTTCTTCTTTTTTTTTTTTGTAATATTAAAAAATGTATATTGTGGATTGCGCTGTTTTATTAATTTAAATATTACGCTATCAAAAAGCGAATATTTTTCAAAGCATTAATTAAACTGAATGCATCTATTTTATTTAATTACATTCATTTAATCACAAAACTCAACCGCAAACAAAAAGCAACTCTAAACTCACCAAAGTTTGCATTAGTTTTCAAAAAATTACAAGCGCTACCAGCAATCAAAAAAAAAAAAAAAAAAATTGTTTGCCCCTTCTCTCAATCTAACTTTTCCTCTGACTTTAACCACAAATCAGCATAATGAAGCGATAATATTAACACTGGTGCCGTCATTTTCAATCATTAAATATCTGATGGATTCAAAGAGTTCGAAAATTAAATTGCAGGTCATTGCAGCGCTCGAAGCGCGATAAATATTGTTTTTCAATTTTAAGTACATACTTAAATATGGTTGTGGATAAAATTGTTTGTATAAGTTATGTGGGAAGAGGCTATGCCAAGTAATAATACCATAGCAAATTGTGGTTACTCAAAGATATTTGAATCTGCGACGAAAAACAAGAAAAAAAAACCAGAAAGTCTATGAATAGTACAATAGAAAAATTACTAGAAAGAGTCTTAAAATGTCACGCAAGAGCTAGGAACAAAAAGAAGACCTTCTTTTTTAAATTTTGTATAATCTTTATGCTGCGGTGCGCCGCAAAGCGATCCCAAATAGTATTCTGAATGCAAACAATATTTGACTAAAACACCAAAAAAAAAAGAAATGATCAAAAATCCAAACTATCATAGATCATATGTTTTTGAGGTCGCTGATTACGATTCTGATATCAAAACTTTCGCAAAGAAAATTGTAGACTACAATGGCGATCTTTTTTTTAAAAGTTATTGCATCACAATGTAATTTAATATGAAAGTGCTTATGAGGTCACTCATTACGAATCTGATGTCAAAATTTTCGAAAACAAAATGGCAGATTCAAAATGTAAATCGGGGTATCAATTTTTGATGCCTTCCTCGAAGTAGTTTCCCGCCAACCATTTGGGACCCACCTCGCGGACAGTTTCCGATATCCGAGGGTTTCTGTGATTGTTTCGCATAGTAGAGATCTGGAGATTTGCGGAAACATCGCAGAAAGTTCATACACAGTCAATCTGCGATCGTCACGGAGCGCATTTTCGATTTGTTCCACAATGTCGTCAGTCACAATTGAAGGTCTTCCGCTCCTCTGATCCGCTATAACCGTTTTTAAACTCGCGACACCATTTGTACACACTCGTACGATTCATAGCTTTATCACCATAAGCAGTTTTCACCTAATTATAAATCTCAAAAGGAGGTTTTCCCTTCCAAACGAGATAACGTATGACGCCGGGTATTTCGCTCTTGGCGGGAGACTGGATTGACATTGTTTACGAAACGTGTTGTCGCGTCGACAGTTCTACACCGTACTGCGCTCGAACCGGTCTCGTTGCAAAGGGGAGAAATCAGGCTACACTGTCGTGTTGCCAACATGACGAAAATTAAATCTCTCCGGCCGTGAGAGCCTCAGTACACTTACTTTCTGGATATGCATCGTATTACTCAGTATAATCATTCTGAGTAGTGAAAAGATATAATTAAATTTCCTAAAATTTTATTCACTCGTAATCAGCGACCATAAAAACTCCTATATACTGATTTTCAAAGAGTTCGAATGACTCTTCCCAAAAATTTTCCAGCATCTTCTGTTCGTTTTCTAAAAAATTTACATCAGATTCGTAATCAGCGAGCTGAAAATCCTATGAGCACAAAATTTCGTTTCAATACAACAAATAAAATAAAGCCGCCATTTTGGATGCGCCATTTTGTTTTCGGAAATTTTTACATGACATTCGTAATCGACAACCTCAAAAACATATAACTCTTGACAGTTAGGACTTTTGGCTGGCTTTTTTTTTTCGATTTTGGACCATTGTGCACCGGTTGACTTGATGCAGTGTGCTTCTGTTTATGTTTTTTTATGTTTATTGGATCACGATTGCCGGTGTGGGCATGGTAGGATGACGGTAAAATATATAGAGTGTTAATGAATTTATCCAATTCGTTTTTACTCTTTCGTCATTGTATAAATCATACTGTATACAATTTTGTCACGAATTATGCAACGTCTTAAAGAAGATATAAGAGATCCAAATTATCTCGAGCTGTAACACCGCATAACTAAACACTTAACTTTTGAGATATCGGTTTGAAAATTGCTATGGAAACTCTTTGAAACCACATGCATGCATGAAAAGTTGGAGTGCTATACTCGTACATGCAAGACCATAACACTTTCATGGGCAAACTAGGCGTAAGAGAAAGAAATCATTGTGACATGCCTACAAGAAATAATTTCTTATACAAATCTTCGCTATCTGAAAAACTTGGTTTAGAATTTTTCAAAGATCTTGATGTACTTCAACAAAGTACTGATAAAGTAGGCTTCAAAATGCCAGTATAAGTAAAACCGTAAAAGATGTATGAACTTGCTAAGTTAATCATGTTAGTTCTTAATAAATGAACTGAGTTAAGCAAGGATTTTTGCTCTTCATAAACGCTATATAAGAATAGTATACACTATGTTACTACCGCAATCAAGACGAATTTAACAATATCTTATATTTTGGAGTCCATCAAGCCGTTTAGGCGACAGTATTATGAAGAAAATTAGAAAATCCTCTCTTTTTCTTTATTTACACCTAATAGCACTTTCGCAATGAAAACGAATCAAAGAATGCCACACATCTTAAAATCCATCAAGCCGTTTAGGCTACAGAGCGTGTCAAAGAATATACAGGTATGCATTTTTTTGTTTGCATACCTGTCTTCTAATGCCCACGCCCTCGTTTTCTTTTGTTGCAGTTGGGTTTGTTTGTTGTTTTATTAACTTTCTCTCTAATTACTCAATGTTTTAACATTTTTCGTGATTTCACAGGGAGTGTTCAAACTACAAGCCGGACTTTTGAAACTTCAATTTTTATGCCAACAACAAAAAATTTATTGCATTTTTAACATTGGATACAGAAGTGTTTCTCTGATCACATATAATAAGATCTAATAAAACTACAGTCTACGGAAAATTATTGGCAAAAAGGCCAACTATGTTCAACCAACAATTTGTTGGATTGCTTGCCAAATATGGAGCTACAGAATTTAAACTCATTTTGTTAAAGAACAAACTTTCAATCTAAAATATTGAACGAAAATTTTAACCAATGGCTAAAACAAGATTAAATTGTTCGCAACAATAAGTCTTACTATAAAGTTGTCTTTATAAATTTTACATTTGCACCCGAAGAGCAATAAATAAATGCCTAATTAGTTTCTAGGGCAACAGTGCTACCCACCATTCACGCAATTTGAAGATCTTTTTATGATATTCGTTATATTTTTCTTCACACATAATTAAAGCTGTAATAATTTCAAGTTCAGACGGTCAGTAAGACGATTTAATACACAAAGTTACCTTGACGCAGATTGAGACTTAGATACGACTTCGCATTATATGAACTTACCTATAAGAAAAAAAAAAAAACAGAGATACACATAATTAGTAAGTTGTGCGTACAAGCATAAATAGGAAAAGATAAATCTTTATTATAGTAGAGTTAATTAAAATGAACGTAAAAAAATTAATGAAAAAAATTGATGCTCTGCAATGTGCAGCTTCATTTCAAATGGAGATACTAGTAATTACTTCTATACAGAAGAAGAATGCAGTGTTAAATGTCTCTTTAAGCTTAAGCGCGTTCCATACAGCATAATTGTTATTGTTGTTGTTATTTTAATTGAAGTTGTTGTGCTTTTGATCCAGCTAGAATTTTATATTCATGTAGGAAAAAAAAAAGTCCATGGTCGATAGACAATAAAATGCACGACGGAACTAAATCTCATTTTATAAGTACTAGAATTCAATGGACGCCATTTCAGTCATTGCCGTACGCTGGTGCTCCTGTCATAGAAAGGACGACTAGATGCTGCAGCACATTTTATCCAACAATATTTTGCTTATGTAGTATATACTTGGGAAGGATGATAAGTTAGTCAGCCTAGGTTACTAGATACTATTTTTTATTCAACATAATCACCTTAGTCAACTGATTAAATCATCGTCTCTCAAAATTTGTTATGCCGTTCAAGTTAAATGCTGTGTCAAGTCACTATAGGCATCTATTTCAGATATGACTTCTTCATTATATTCAAATAGTTATCCACAGAGCATTTTTTTCCTAAGTTTTAAAAACAGATAACATAGGTAAAAAAAAAAATTATTCTTAATTTATATTTTAATACAATACATAAATTTTGTTTATGTACATGGAAAATAGCATAGGTCTTCATGTTTTCGCTATAAAGTTTGCTTTTGTGAACATTTTTTCGTTTCTTCTCAAACTGGAAAACTTCCAAATCCAAGCAACGCAAACTTCTACCAACAGTGAAACTTTAACCAACACCAATAACAGTGATTTCATGATAAAGTCGAAGAGTTTTGAAATGTACATCAATAACTCAAAAGTATTTAACGAATTAGGTGAGAGATCTAAGCCAGAAATCCTACAGTCACGGTTAAAACAGACGAGTTTTTTTGAACAAGATATAAAAATAACGGTTTAGAGAGTTCTACAAAAAAGATGTCCTTCTTTAAAGTGCAAACCAAATCCCTAGTATTCACTTGGCTCATTCTGTGATGCTACGTTACTGTGACTAGAAACTTTGAAGTATACAGAGTTCAACTGGCCACTAATACGTGATTTAAAAATAGCTGTTTTCTGATGGGAGTGTAAGGAAGGTATACTAAATATCCTTGCTACCTTTGCTTATGGAATAGTAAAGCAGAAGCAGTATATTACCAATAACATACATGGCCCAAACGAACCGAGTTCCAGATAGGGATATGCGAACCAGTTGTAGAGCATAAGGATTTATTAATGACTTCGTTGCATATAAAATTAGGTTCCATGAAGCAATTTGTGAAAGCTTTAAAATAATGGAGAAGGTTCCTTAAAGTACATATGTTTGTATGTATGCTTACTTAGACCAATTCAAGGATAATATGGATGCCTATTCAGAAGAATGAGGTGTGCCTTTTCCCACAAATGTGATGGATTTTGAATGACTTTGTCAAGCGACAGTATAATGAGTGAGAGTACAATGGGAGATTACGTTTGCGATTTGTTACGAGAAAGTTCATACAAATATAGTAGAAGTATAAACAATCTGACAAAATTTGAAATTTATAAACCAGACTCAAAAGTCGTATCCCAATAAAACGCCAGCACCACTTTGTTGAAAGATAGACCCATCTAGGAAATTCTTCAGTAGAAGCTCAATGATTCGACGGTTTATTTATCTCTTGGGTAATTTGATGTATCCACAATACGTCCACGGTTATGAAACGACAAAGGAAGTACGTTTTATTACGGATATACATCACCAAATACTTCTTTGAAATGGTGGCACGTTTACGTTTGTTGTTCACTCTAACTTATTACTTTGATATAATTACATATACCCTCAGGAATCTCGTGCAGCTTTACTCATCGATATTCAATTATCACACTATAGATTTTATTGCTTATATCTGGTATGGTGCCCTCTTTTGGTCGCCATGCTCACTTAACTTAAGATGTTCGAATGGTTGTACTTAAATTCAGATGTCCAATAGTGTATAACAGAGTTGGGCTCGGTGGTACGACCTGGCAAAACACTTTTCGGTTACTTAAACATGTACACGAAATTCTGCTTGACGAAGGAGCCGACCTCCAGAGAAAGAAGAGAAAGAAAAACTGAAAGCAATATGCCGAATGCATTCAACAAAGTAAATTCACGTCACCACACTCATACGCGAACACTTTGTTTGTTCTCTTTGTGTCCATCTCTGCTTTTACAAGCGTCTATATAATAAATCATTTAATGCTATTCCCAACATTTATTGCCAAGGCCAATTACTTATCATACCTATCTCGTACTAGTAGCTTATTTTGCTGCTTGTTCGTTGAATTTTTATATTATTATTTTGGCTTGTAGATTTTTTTAATGCCCGCTCGCTCAGTTTATTTTCAATAATCAGCAAAATCAAATTGTTTTGGCAGGCGCACCACGTTCTGCCAGTTAACAGGCGGCAGCCACTCAACCAACCGCTTCCTTGTTTTCTATATACTCAAACGTACCTCCATCCGAAGTCCTTCCGGCATTTGCTGAAAGCAGCGAGTTTTACAAAATTCAATTTGAAGCTTGATTGATCTAGTAAAACGCCGCGAAAAGGATTCCTGTACAAAAACAATGAACGCGCTCGTTCAACTGAATGCAATTGCATGAAGGAGCTTTGGAAGCGCATTATAATCCAATAAACGAAACAAACGAAAATGATATCATACTCAAGTATACATTCCTATAAATATTTCGCATAAAACTAGCGACCTTGCACGTTATTTTACTTTGAATACTCAAATGTATTAATGCAAATTATAAAGATTTCATTTTATTTTACGCTCTTTAATTTTACTCGTATTATTGTATAATTGTTTACGGTGATTTGCAAAAAAATGTTTCGTTAAATGTCGAATATTTGTGTTAAGCGGAAGCTCGTTGAATTTTAATTTTAAACGAAAGAATTAAAATGTCAAATAATAGTACAGTACCTAATTAAGCCATTCACGCTATGTAGCAACAGATCGACGTCAATTTTTTTTTTGTTTAGAGATGGTTTGTAGATGATGGAAAGTGACAATGAATACTTTTTATACCCGGAAAATATCTCAATAAAATGTATTTCGAATTATCTGCACGACTAATAGGGAGAATAGGGAGAGGCACTTATCATGGAGAAGCTTTCCGCTAGACGAGTGGCGATGTAACAACTTGGAAGGAGTGTTGGGCGGTATTTCAACGCAATCTGGACGAGAGTCCAAAGAAAAATCGAATCTGTGTATTTCTCAAGACGGATCGAAGCTGAAGATAGCCAAAGTTGGTTTGTCGACCAACAATTGAAGGGAAAAAGCATCAACGGCGAGTACTATTGCAATCTAATGCACCATTTATTATTATTATAGGATATAATTTTAAACTGCGACCTAGAAAGATCTATTGTTTTGTCCTTCTTACTTAGATGTCCTGCTCTAGTCCAACTTGTTAAGTAAACCTTAATATTGTCCTACGATCTAACTTTTTCAGTTGTTCTTCCGTGACAAAGTAACTGCCCAATATACGAAATCTACTTCGGACTGTTGCTTCACATACTGCAACGATATGAAGAGGAGTCTCTGCTTTATGATCACAAAATCTGCATTCTGAGAAACTTTATACACCCGTCACACATAGGTGTTTCCTCAGTCGACAGTGTCCTGTTTGTATTCCTTTCAATGTTCTTAACTGGTTTCTTCCAAGTTGGCGCATTGTTCTCTCTCTGCGCTGGTCGAAACATTTCTGTTTGCCTTAGTTCTCGGCTCATGGTCCAGTGCCGTTTCTTTGCACTATTTGCTTATTTGCTCATTGCGGACTGGTTCCAGTGTAGTGTGTATCCCAGTGCCACAAAAACATCGGTCCTACCATTAACTTTACTTCTTTAACTCCTTTCTTGGCAAGCCTATCGGCTAGCTCGTTTCCTACTATATTATTGTGTCCTGGCAGCCACAGCAAGTAAACTTTGTTGTGTTCACCGAGTTTTTCTAATATTATAAATGCTTCCTGCACTAGTTTAGACTTGACGGAGTTTGAGCTTAATGCTTTTAACACCACCTGACTGTCTGTTAGAATAGCAATATCACAGTTGCTATAGCCTCTATCTAAATTACACTATGCACATCTTATTATAGCGCACAGTTCTGCTTGAAATATACTGATATATCTGCCCAAGTACTCGGAGTGATTTAATCTAGGGCCTACGACTCCTACACCAGTTCCTTCTATCATCAAAGATCCAACCGTATGCCACCGAATCGTATGTGGTTTTAACACATATGATTTTTCCGACGGCCAAGTCTTCTTACCGGACCATTTGATGGTGAAGTTCCGATTGAAATTATTCCTCCTTGTCATCTCATCTCTTGGCATGAACACTAGTGTTAATCCTTGTGTACATGTAGAGAGACGTTTCTGACAGTAAATTGAGGTACCTTTGTTTTCTTCAACTAACAGTCTCAGGAGTGTTTCCTTAGTTTTATACTCAATTTCTAGATGCAGTGGTGTTAGAGCTAGAATTGCTTCCAACGCAGTGGTTGGGCATGTGCGCATTGCGCCAGTGATGCAAATGCATGCTAGTTTTTGTAGGGAGTTTAATAATGACTGTGACTTGTTTCGACCTATCTCCCCATAATGCACCGTTTCAACGACAATTTTAAGAAGAAACAACTGTATTTCGCAAAAAAAAGTACTCTTCCAACAAGACTACTTGGTACATCATCCACCATATGTTTTCTTTAGATTTAGCCCCCAGCGATATATTTGATGTTTCCAAACATGAAGAAACGGCGGTAAAATATTTGGGCCGAATCTCATTGCTGCGTGGAGATCCGAGATTAAAATTAAATATAGCCGAAGTTTTCATTTGGAAAGTTTGACATTTTTTAGCATAAACGTACTCAGAACGTTTTGACGTACGAGCAAATATTTGTGTTGTTTATTGTGGCTTGAAAAAATCATATTGGGCGATAATTTTTCACAATTTTCGTCGTGGACTATCAAGGCAGGAGTGTTTCGGTGAACAAACATCTTTCTACGCCGATCAAGCACCATCCTTATGCACCGTAATCAAGTAGTACAACGAGTTCAGTTGTGGTCGACGCTCACGAAGCATTTTGAAGCAAATAGTTGCCTACATCTTCGACATAAATGGGCATGTGAGCACACCAGCGAGTAACACATTTAGCGTCACTCCATCGAAATGGTGGGCCATCCCCAGTATAGGTAGACAAGATTTGGCTTCTTATTGTTCGCGAACATCAAACAAAAGTTACATGTGTATCGATTTTGATACAAATATCACACATCAGCACACGCACACATCAGCAATAATGTTGTATAAGTGTAAGGAAGGCTATGCAGAAGCTCAAGGTAGCAGTGACGTAGCACGACATTTTGGGGCTGCGGGCTGATTTTTTTTCGGGGCCTTCAATTCAGAAAAAAAAAAATGAAAAGTGAAGAGCAACAAAAAATGCTATTTGAAAGGAAGAACGAATATGGTTCTGGGCGGTACGGTCCTTAATGACAAAGTGCGGAGCAAAAATTTTAACAAATTCTATGAGAAGAAATACATGTTTTGTCGGGGATCGTACGTAGCCAAAGTGAGGGGCAAAAAACAAAATTATTTGAGAGAAAAGATGAACAAGACAATTTGCCCCTAAATTTAAAGTGAGGAGCAAAAAACAATGTGAAAAACCAAACGATTTTGGTAAATTTTAAGGAGGGTCAAAATTTAAATGAAGGTTAAATTTTTTTTAGTCTGAGCATTCTAAAACTGCCGTTTGTATACTATACAGAATAAATAATTTAACAAGTGATTCACCGATTTTTGAGAATTCCAACCCAATGGGGAAAAGCTATTTAAAGGTTATTCATTTATTCATTCAAACTTCGTTTGCATACTCTCACAACAAATAATGAAAAACAAGTTTCGCCGATTTTGGAAAATTGCAGCCCAAATGGCGAAAAGGAGGAGTCAAAGGATATATTGGAAATTTTTTTTTTCATTCGATCGTTTTCAAACTCCCTTTGTATACTTATACACCACAATTTTTAAAAACGTGTTTCACTGAATTTGGAGAATTCCACACCGATGGGGGAAAAGTGCTTCAAAGTGTTTTTGGGGTAATTTTTTTTAATTTTTTGTCATTCGATCGTTTTCAAACACTACAAAACTGATTAAGCACGTGTTTTGATTTCCGATTGAGAAAAATTCGGTCGATTTTAGAAAATCCTGCTGGTGTAATTTATAAAATGAGACTTTCGATCTAGAGATAGATCGATATAGGTACGGCAGATTAACACATTTAATGAGCACTCAGTGTGGGTACAGGTTAAACTCGCTGAAGTCAGTTGGTTTTGCAATTTTTCAGAATATACATTACAAGTAGCATACGAATGCATTTCTATGTAGCTTGTGGGTTAATTAAGCACAAAACTATAAATTGTGTACTTATAGAAAAGTAATATTTCTAGCTTTATTGGGAATTAATGCGGCAGTTAACTAGGTTAAATTCATGTAGATATACTACGTCTACGTTTTAAGCTGTTTATGGAAGCAGAGGCTCTGTCGACTTTGCTTAAACATTCCGGGGGCCTAAGAGCGGAGATAGTTGCATACTTTTCTTGTTGCAATTCGATTTGTGTGTTATTTTATGTATGTTTTTTTTTTTTATTTGTGCAGCAGACGAGTCACTATTCTCGTTTGTTGTTGCATGAAAGTTGCTTTTAGTTTCTATTTTATTTAATTTGATTTTTTTTTCTTTCCTATGCAGCTGTACGCGTTTTTTTATGTTTTTTTTTTTTTTTTTTTGCTTTTAAGATACAAGATACAAGACATGTTGTTGTTGCTGTTGTTTGTATTGCTGCGCCATAAGTATCGACAAGATGCGATAAACAATTCATTTGCTGTTGAAATGTTTGACGTTTGCTTATTTATTTAAGATTTTCTTCTTTGCAGTTTTACTGGTGTATTTCATTCATTTATTTTATTTTATTTTATTTTATTTGAAAACTGCACAAACGTTTTTATTGGCTACAATGATATGAAATGACTTTCTTTTCGACAGCAAAAAACTCTTTAAATGTATTTTCTCTGTTGCGCTCAATGTCTATTTATGATTAAAAAACTATAAATAGTACATATAAGTTATTATAGCTTGTTTAGCGTCATCAAACATGTCTTAATTAATGATAGTTTCTTATTACCAGCAGCAGTATTTTTCAGTTCATCGATGACAAATTGCACGCCACAAAATGCAGCAGCATCTTAATCCTCATCCGTTTCTGCATCTGTCATAAATGTCACTTGACATGCAAATTTGCATCATTCAATTTGTAGACAACTGCACTGCATTTCTTTTGACTTTCTACAGAAAATTGGTATCTTTTCATCTTTTGCGGCTCACACGAGAAAAAGTTTGGCAACCTACTGGGTGTCTTAAAAGAAAGTTCACATTTGATTTGCTGATTGCGTGAACGCAACTATTCCGAGGGGCGCGGGGGGTATGTCAATTGGTAGCCTAGCTTTTGGGAATTTAGTCGCTATGGAGCGTTTTTCGGGAGCGGACCGTGCGTTGTGCGTACGTGAGTTTTACAAAAACGGTAATTCAGCGACTGTAGCTCTGCAGTATTCGATATGTTCGTCATTTCAATGATGCGCCATGCCTTCGACTCATTGGAAAATGAGTCGAGAAGTTTGATGAGACCGGTTCAATGCTGGCAAAATCAAAATTCGGGCGTCCAAGATCTTCGAGAACGTTCGAAAACGTAGACAGTGTTACTCACTCTGTTCGTGACAACCCGGACGTTTCGATTCGGTAGCGTGCTGTTGCTTTAAACGTGCATAGATCATCATTGTTTCGCATTTCACACAAAGATTTAAAGCGTTCAGTTGGTGCAAGAATTAAAGCCTCAGAATGCTGGGCAGAGGCTTGAATTCATAAACCAGATGATTGAGCGCTTTCCAACGTTTACCAACATCTTGTTTTCGGATGAAGCTCATTTCCAACTTAATGGACATGTGAACAAGCCAAATTGCCGCTACTTGAGTGCAACCAATCCAAAACACAAACATCAGAAACCCCTGCATACGCCTAAAGTGACCGTATGGGCTGCGATGTCGGCGCGATGAATTATCGGCCCTTACTTTTTTTGAAGATGAAAGTTGACGCACAGTTACAGTGAATTCAGAGCGTTATGTGGAGATGTTAGACGACTTCTTCGTGCCTGAACTGCAAAAACTTTCCTGCTTATAACCAAAGAACATGGTTCCAGCAGGACGGAGCAACTTCACACACGTCCAACAGGTCTCTAGCACAAGTTCATGAGATGTTTCCTGGCGAATTGATCTCCAGGAGAGGTGACATAAATTGGCCTCCACGATGTCCCGATTTAACCCCTATTGACTTTTTTCTGTGGGGTTACGTCAAATCTAAAGTTTCCCTGCCGAGCCGTCATAGGAAATTTTAGCGCTCGATTAAATGAATGCCGTGAACGCAACGGTTTACATTTGGACAATATCATTTTTAAGAAATAAATTCCCAAAGTGTGTATTTTAATATGTAAAAAACATTTTTTCAATAAACTACTTACCTTTTTTTTAACGATTTTTTAAATGTGAACTTTCTTTTGAGACACCTTGTATTTGAAAAAGATTTTATTGCTGCATTTCACTTTTTTGTATATGCGCAATAATATGGTTCCAGCAGGACTATATATTATTATAGACAAATACTTTTTTTGTGACGGCAGCTTTGCACACAGTATACAACCGATTTTTACACAAAAAATATACCATTTGAAAGGTATTGCTTTGCAGATTTGCACAATCTATATTTTGTTAAAATTTTTTGAATATTTTGCGCGTAAAAGGCTTAACCAATCGTCGTCACTCACACAACAAAACAAAACAGAAAAATGGCATGTATTACATAAAATACAAATGCACACACTCTCAAACGAATGCTATTAACTTGACATAGTATTTTCCTACTTAAGTAGTTTAGATTCTTTTTGAATTGACTTCACTGGTGCATACAATTGGTCAGTGATTATGCTCAGCAAATTTGATAATCATGTTCATTAAAAAAACAAAACTACAAAAAAAAACATTAATACAAAAAAAAACAAAATCGCAAAGCTAACAAAACGCGCTGAAGTAGCTAAATCGAATCGTCTCAACGAGCTTATCAAGAATCTATTTAAATTATGGGGTCTACGATGCCTTTTGTCAATTTGAGTTAAAATCGAATGAAATCGATGCCTAAATTATGTTAATAAATAACACGCTTTCATACTCTTGCTCACACTTGCCACTTATGCTCGGAAACGCTGAAGTCTTACTTCAGTTTTTAAATAATTGAATGGATGCTTAGATTTAGAAATTTGTTAATACTAGAATAAAATTTATTCAAATTAGTGTTTGGCATGAATGGCGCCTATTTGACGGTTGTAGATAGAATAGAAGGATTGTGGATGATTTTGTTGTAAATGAAATTATTAAAAAAAAAAAAATGAGAAAGATTAAAGTTTAACGCTCTAATACGTAAGAGTGCCTTAAGGCACTCAGCAGAAAAACTAAAAAGTCGAAACGCCTTTCCAGAAAACATCAACACCTAACTCAACATAAACGTTGATGACTTCTACCACAACATAAGCATTTTGATATAGTATGTACATGTTCATCTATCGGTATCCAAATTTGAAAAGCTACTGGGCAAGACATGCATTTGTACCAATTAAAAATTTGATAAAATCAAACATGATGAAAGTAAACGGCTCAAAAAAGGTCAACTCATATATTTCCTGGTCACCCTTCTTTTTGAATCTTCTTGATCAGTGGGTATTTCAACAGTTTTTATATGCCGCTGCCGTTAATGTGCTAAAGCAATTTGGACCGAATTCTCACTTTCAATCTCACAACAGATACGAACATTAAAGTCAAGAGGTAATGTAACTGAATATGTGTGGTCTCTGCATATGTAGTACAAATTTGAAATAATTAACGAACGTATGGAGCGTTGTCAGATTCAAGAGTAACACCATGATACAATTTCTCGACTTTTCCAATAGTTTATCGATATGCGACCAGATAGCCGTGAAGGAATTGTTGCTGATTTTGTAGCAGATCAACAAAAATATTTAGCCGGTGGCCGGTGATTTATATAGTCGATCAATTGACTCATATACAGAAGGATCTCCACAACTAACTTAGTTTTTCAAAAAGGTATAGGTGACAAAAGATTGTACCAACACTGCAAAAATCCCGAACGCAGTGTGTTTGCTCGAAATGTAGCAGGTGGCGCCACCAAAAACAGCTATTTTTAAAAAGTTCTGTTTCTGTTGCGACAGACATTGTCTGTATATATTCCATTCCACCTTCTCTCCCACTGCCACTACTTCCCCTGGAAATAATAACCCAATCCCACCTTCCCCTCCTTACCCAACCACTCATACCCCAACTCCTTCCCCCTGCAACTCCTTCCAATTTGGCTATATTACCGGGTTTCAAATGATTGAATAAATTATGTTTATTTTAATTGTTCAAAACTTCTCTGTATACTATATTAGATGTAATACTATAATTTGGTACCAAAATATATTGTCGTTCAGGAGTTCCAATCCGAGATAAGCCAACATATAACTGCCCATGGGAAAAACATTGCTTTCTCAGGTCAATGCCCACCAGAGAGAATGTTCGACCCTGGGACTTATTAATAGTGAGGGCAAAAGAGATATTAATGGGATACTGCAGCCTTTTAAATGGTATGGGTAAATCCGTCGGAATCATTGGTATGCGCGGAGCATAAGCTAGTTGTCCCACTGCTGGCCCTGTGAGAATGGCCGCCACGATTATATTCTCCCGCAACTCTTTTATAAGCAGCCTTTCGGTGCTCGTCTCCCTAGCACGTCTTGCTGGGGTAATTGCTCCGTGGCTGGCAAGCCGCTGCGATTGTTCGTTGCTAGACTCTCTCTGAGCATGCACAGCGCCTTGCGAGTGAAAGAGAATACAGATCGCAAGCGCGTGCTAGAGAGTTTAGCACCGCAAGGTCTCAGCGACTGGCTAACCATAGACAGAATATCACGTATTTCTGACATATTCAGTCTATGGTTAACCAGGTGCTTCGCCCCGAACGAAGCAAATCATCAACCACACTGCAGCGCCATTTGAACTCTTGGTATCACTCGTATGCCTGTGTTTTAGACATTGTCGATTATCCGTAGGCTTTCTTTAAAATTTTGAAAAAAGAAATTTTATTGGCAAAACAGAAACAAACTTCGCAAAAAAAAGAAGAACTTCAAAATTCGAAAAACGCAGCAAATAGTACTAACTTCTTTAACAGGTTATTTCGCGCGAACCATCTCACAGAATGTCTGACAGTTGTACCAACATTTATACATGACAGTTACATATATCAACCACGATAAAAGATTTATTTCACAATATCTTAAGCGTGGTTCATTGAAATGAGAAAATTCGGGTATTTTTTCGAACAGATACAATTCTAGAAAATGCGTATCTTTAAATTAGCAACAAACGACGCTTTCATATAAAAAATTTATCTTAAATAAATACAAAGAAGCAAGAAATATTTTAATAAATAATTCGCTGACCGGATGTTGTCTTGATAGCAAAAAAAAAAAAGCCAGCCAAAATTTAATAAAACCGAAAGTAAAATTTTACACATTTTTTTTTTATTTTTTTTTTTATTTTGTTTGGTTCGGCTTAAGAAACTCTTAAATGTTTGCATATAAAATCGTATTAAAATAGAGCTACAACAGCAACAACAACAACAACAAATAAAACATGAAATATATCGTATAATCGTATATACAATATATGTAACCAAACAATAACAAAGCCAACAAACGCTAAAAGAAATTACATAATCGAAAATGACTGACTAACCGAACAGCGTTAAAATGAGCTGAGCTGCTGAACTGAATTGAATGAATGAACGTATGCGGTCCGTCTGTCCGTCTGTCTATCTGTCTATCTGTCTGTCTGTTCGACCGTCCGTCCGTCCACCTACTTTGGGGCGCTGTCATGATACTCGTACGTTGTTTGGCTATTGTATCTTTTTTTTTATGTTTAAAGTCTTCTGCTGCGGTAACAGCGTCAATGCGCTCATCGCTATCGCCGCCACCAACATCAACTTCATCCACAGCAACGACAACGGCAACATCTTCAATTTCAGTCTTCGATATATGACATAATTGGTTCAAAATTGTCTTTTGTATAACACATTTTTGCCGTTGGCGCTCAATTTCATGCAATTTCATCTATGCATGCGGCTTTTCTTTTTCATTTCAATGTATCTTTTAGTTTGGTATTTGTAGTGCTTTGTATCAATTTTATACACTTCTATACAACTTTCCAGATACTTGAATCTAATGTCGAAGTCTTTCTCAAATGGTAAGTTTTTAATTTAAGTGCACATTGTTGTTGTTGTTGTTGTTATTGTAATTTGATTAAACAAATATAAAGTGGTCGGTGTCATCAGCGTCATCATCATCATCATCATCATGAGCATCATGAGCATCATGAGCATCATGAGCATTTACATTACAATTATCATTAACAGCGCTTGATCACTTTGTACATTTTTGAGATACTTTTTTTTATAAAATTTTTTTTTTTAAACATTGACTTTCGATTTCACTTTGAAGTGCATTGAATTTATTTTGAATATTAGAGACTTTGTTGTGTTTTCGCAAATTGTTGTTAATTTATTGCTAAAATATTTAACTTGCAGTAGCAGTTCACACTTTGGTTAATTACTATTATATTGTATAAACCAAAAATATAGAAATAAGTTTGAAAAAATTCCACATTTTTGTATCCTGCATTTAGTTTTGTGAAGTGGTATATTAGTTTTGTTGAACTTGCCGCATTTACTTGTATATAACATGCCGAAGCAGGCATCGACGACTCCACAGTAAAAAATTTACCCACACCTTCACCCATCCCAACCGGGGGTTTTTATAGCATTAGATATTTATGTGAGCCTTGAGGAGTAAACGTTGAAAATCAATCTTAGCAAGAACAATGGTAAAGAGAGAAAGGGATAGAGAGAATGCATCAGACAAACCAGCAAAGAACAACAACAATAAAATTATGATAGTGGAAATACGAATATGTGTTTTACATTGCAACACTCTCTCTCTCTCTCTCTCTCTCCCCTCTCTCTCTCCCTCTCTCTGTCTATCATTTATGAGCTATAGCGAAAGGGAATGACGGGAGCAGCACCCGACAATGTTAGCTTTTATATCTTTTGCTTTTGTTGTTGCTTGCTTTTTCATAAAATGCAACAGGCGCTACCAACAATATATAAATTTGCGCGTGGCGTAAGAGCTACATTTCAAATCGTCAGAGAAGCAAGAACGTTGCAAATGATTTGACAAAAAACACTCGTTTGGCAAATCCATTAAATCATTTCTATTCTTCTTTTCAATTGGATCTTAAAAAAGTATTGCAAACTAAAACGAAATGTTTCAAGCAGTTGTGTTGAACTTGGACAGATACAAGAAATGAGCAAATCGAATGAAAAGACAAGGCAAATGAGCATAACACACAGCAATCTTTCGATTCGATTACTATTCAACATTGCTAGTCTCGCCCGCCTCTTTCTCTTTTTGGCAGCCACTCTACAAGCAAGAAATCATTTTTTATATATCCATATATGAGCTTGTTCTCTTATCATATTTCACTAATATGTATGTAAAAATGGTTTGTGTTCTAGCATGGATGAATGATGCAGTTGCACGTCTACATACAACATTTGTACATAAAAAGCACATTTGTATGTAGATAGTATGCAATTGCATTATTCATACATACTAGAGCACAAACCATGTTTACATACATATTGGTGAAATATGATTAGAGAACAAGAGGAAAGAGCGACAGACGAAAGTGTAAAAAGTTCCGTGAACCCTCTATTTTTTATTTTGCATAAAAAGAACTCTTTTTGCTACTTAGCAGAGCTCGCAACATGCGATTTTTTTTTTTTAAAAAAAAAAACAGTTACGTGCAGACACGATTTAAAATAGAAGCGATATAGATATTTCAACTCTGTTTCTTTTTCAAACGGTCTTGGTTCAATCAACGAGAGTTTTTAGTCGCTCACATTATGCAATTTGTCAAAAGTGTCTTCTGCTCATGTATGTGTGTTACTTATATTTTAACATATGCACACAATTTAGCGCCCTATCTCTATCTCCCTCCCTCTTACACGCTTTGCCAGCGATGAAATATTTAAAGCAACAACCACAACCTAACGCAACAAAAACAAAAAAGACACTTGGAGCTTCCACTTGGCTCGTTTTGCTCAGTTGCTGATGCTCAGTTGCTGAGAGTCGAATGAAAGTGTTCCCATCAAGACATTATCGTAAGACAGCTTCGTGTGTATCGCTCATCGAGAAGCATGAAACAGAAGACACGAAAGAATCAAAAAGAAGTGTTCTGCTGAGAGAGTGAGCGAGTCTGGTTAATTTTTCTCTGTCTTTTCGCTGAGCAGACAGCATAGAAATATTTGGTTGCGCATATTTTGCGAGCTCTGCTACTGAGGCTTCATAGACCAAAATTAGTGTTGATGATTCTTACGTTAATGATCATCAAATACGAATATACCACTTAGGATCATATCAGGACCAATTTACAATATATAGCTCCCATACAAATCTAAGGTTTACATAAATAGCCTTCGATTGGATGGATACAGGATAACCCATAGTCGAGTACACTCGATTGGAGCTTCTTGTTAGTATTAGTACCTATTTATACATTGAAATTTACACATCTTAATTAAGCTAATCAAATTTGCCGATTTGTTAATCAAAACATACTCAAATTTGTATACAAAATATGCATTCCGTTCAACTAAAATTCTTACGAGCATTTGAGCAGAAAGGAAGCTTTAACTAATTCAAACAAATATCATAGAGTTATACTCGTATTTGCAGCTATTACCGAGCTAGCTCATTGCATTCAGCTGTGTGTGAGTTGTTCAGAGTTCAGGTTCAAGTTGAATCAAAACATTAATACATAAATATTTCGTCAGCCTCTCTGTGGCATTCGAATGCAATTCATGTGCATTGAAACAATACAAACTATTTGCCTGCCATTCAATTCATTCATGCGAAATTAATTACAAATGCAAGTTTTTTTTCTTTTCGAATTCGTGGTCAGGAAAGCAAAAGCAAGTGTAGAATGAGTCGGTAGTTGGTATATAAATACTTGAAGTTGAAGTCACTTATAGCGTGTATCTGTATAGTCATAGTATATATATATATATATATATATATATATATATATATATATATATGTATTAATTGAATGGAATTATAGTGCCGCGTTCGCGTTTGAGCAATGAGTGGCTACTCATAGAGTATTAATTTACTTTAATTGATTACAAATTCAAGTAAAAAATATACGCTACTCCATTAGTATGTGTTACTATTCGACACAAGCGAAAGTAAAGTAAAAAAAGAATTTCGCTGTGAATTTGATTTAGATAGTTATAAATTGAACAACTCTAGAAAAGTAATTAGTTGCTGTAGCTCTGACCAATAAGGCAAAGGCGTTGAAATAGCAAAGCAAAAAATAAAAAGCTGCTGATAGTACATCGCTTTGAGTATATACATATCCTTTTTAGTATACACCAACAAACACACAAGGTAAGGAGAACTGGAACCAAAGTATTTTCAATAAATTTATAAGTAGAGTAACAGTGGTTCAAATCGGGTGTGCTATAAATTCAATATATATTTTTATGTGTATAAAGAATCTTTGCTTCATTTTATCGTAAACACATTTTTTTCCATGTGGCAAAAAGTAATGTCGGGTTCGGGTGATTTGAGCCAACTACGATATTTTCGACTTTCAGTAGAAATTTGTTTACTTTTGAAATAAGATTCAAAGAAGGAGCAAGATGCAGAAGCTTATGTCAAATGGACGATGTGTGCTCACCCCTCGTGTTTCTTTAGCAGGCTTTCAATCGATTTCATTGCTATTCTTAGTTTTTTGTGTAGTTTTTACAGTAGTTCATCTGCTTACTCCAAATTTTTTTTTTAAGGAGCTGAACCCAAACATTTTTTTTTCCGCCAAAATATTTAACTTTTGGAAAATGAAAATATTTGCAGTGGTTCTTCAAAAATGTAAAAGAAAACAAGGCGAATTTTCCCTACCATATATTTTTAACAGGTACGGAGGTATACTTGTTGAGAAATTGAAAAAGTATGAGTATGAGACTCAAGTTTAGCATCCATTTGGCTTGTCGTATACTCTGCAATACATTAATAAACAATATATATACGATACGATAGAGTATGTGGCCAAAGTACGAGTATTGATGAATACTAAATAAAGCCTTGCAGAAATGCATTAGAAAACGCAAACAAGGCAGTTATAGGCTTGTATGTTTTCGTTTGACCAAACAAACTAAAGCAAGCATTGTGCGTACATTTAAAAAAAAAAAAAAAAAAACAAAACGAAACGAAACGAAAGTCTGGCGCAGAGATCTAGTTATAATCAGAACAAATGAGAGTAATCGAGCATTACGCTTGAGTATACTTCTTCGCATGTTGCTCTTCCATATTGCCCTCTTTTCATAAAGACTGCTGTGTATGTGTTTCTCATTTGCCATGTCTTTTCACTCGGTTTGCTTATTTCTTGTATCGAACGAAGTTGCCACAGCTTACAACTTGTTGGAACTTGCTTGGTTGGTTTGTATTTTTTTTTTTCATTTTTAAGAACCCAGTGAGAAAAAGCGTAGAAATGATGCGAGACATTTGCCAAACGAGTGTTTTTGTGCAATGGTTTAACAAATGCACGTGCTGGTTTCTTGGAGACGTTTGTTGAACCTTCAGGTTGAAGTGCAAGAGATCCAAAATGTTTTATTATTATTGAAATAGGGAACTTATAAATCAGCGTTTGTCTATTGTTTGTTTGTCCTAAAAAAGTTAGAAGACCTTAACTAATTCTATATGGTGTATGAATCCAATCATTTTACTAGTATCCAATCTCTTCAACTGCTTTTCAATATTGAAGTGGCTGCTCAACATTTGAAGTCTGCTCAAAATATATACTGGGACCTTGAATTAATAATGAGTGTTTCATCAATATTCGAGTTTCAAATTACTTGCCGATAAAACCTATTGTCAATGAGCGTCTTTTGCAGCTTGTGTCATTTGTTTGAAAAGTAAGCAACAATACTAAATATTGCCTCGAACATTTCGAATGTCGTACCAGATAAAGTGTTTTTGCGGAGAGTTTTTCTTCATTACTTTAATATGAAGCAAAGTACGGCCGAGGGTCATCGAATCTTAGTGGAAGTTTACGGCGAGTATGCTCTATCTGAACAATTGTGTCGGATGTGGTTTGGTCGCCTTAAAAGTGGTGATTTTGAGCTCGAAGATAAGGAACGGTCGGATCAATCCAAAAAGTTTGAAGACGAAGAATTGGAATCATTGCTCTATGTGGACCAATGCCAAACGTTTCAGGAGTTGTCAGAATGATGGGGAGTGGATGAGTCACAGTCAGCAAACGTCTAAAAGCCATGGGATTGATTCAAAATCAAGAAAACTCAGTGGTATACGAGTTGAAGCCGTACGACGTCGCAAAGCGTTTCTTCGCTTGAGAAGAGCTCCTCGAACGCCAAAAAAGTAAGGATTTTTGCATCACATTGTGACTGGCGATGAAAAGTGGATCCATTAGGACAACCCCAAGCGCAAAAAGTCATGGGTTTTGCCCGGACAATCAGCAACATCCTTTGCAAAGCCGAATATTCATGGCATGAAGCTTATGCTCTGTACTACGTACTACTACGTAGCTGCTCAAACCGAATGAAACGATCACGGGGGAACGCTATCGGACTCAACTTATGCGTCTGAGCGGCGAACTAAAGCAAAAACGGCCGGAATACGAAGAAAGGCACGACAAAGTGATTTTGCAGCATGACAATGTTGCAAAACCGGTCAAGACCTACTTGGAAACGCTGAAATTGGCAAATCCTACCCCACCCGCCGTATTCTCCAGACAACGCTCCTTCCGACTACTACTTGTTCCGGTCGATGACACATGGCGTCTCCCAGCAGAAGTTTACTTCATATAAACAATGCAAAAACTGGGTCGATGATTGGGTTGCCTCAAAAGGCGAGTCCGAGTTCTTCCGAGCTGGTATCCAAAAATTGCCAGAAAGATGGGAAAAAGTTGTGGCCAGCGATGGACAATACTTTGAATAATATATTTGTAACCATTTTTGTACAATAAATCCGTAAATTTCGAAAAAAAAAACGCTCATTATTAATTCAAGGTACCAATGTTTGTTAAAAATTTTAGATCAACTTACAAATTTAGATCTAGATAAACTAGTATAGATTAAATTTTACTTTCCAATTTTTCACTCCTACGTCACTGTGCATGGATTTAACAAGTTTGAATATAATTCACTAGTTTTTTTAGCACTTCATAAAAAAGATACATGCTAATAATGTTGAAGATACTTAATGAAAATAATCTTTTATTTAATGTATGACTCAATGACATTCTTTGTCATAATACAATATACATAGATATAAGTATATACCTATCTAGCTACGTATCTACAATATATGTATTTGTATCTGCTATAGATCTTTTCAATTCGTATTCCCATTGCTATTGAAATGAGCTTAAATTGCAATTAACGGTATTTGTCTTGTTGCTGTCGTCAGACTCTTGTATTCTTAATATATAAAATATCAAATCATCAAACAATAAAAAATCAAACAAGTTTTCTGTAGATCCTGCATATATAAAAAATCATCGTATAAAAACCGACTAACGAGACTTAAAACAAGAAAAAACGTTAACTTCGGTTGAACCGAAGCTCTAATACCATTCACACGAATCGAATTTCCATATCGAATTTCAAGTTGATATTGAAGTTTTCCATACAAATGCATAAAAGTGAACTGTGTGTTTATATGGGACTACCTCAAAAAGTGAGCGGGACATGCCAATTTGTATATGTATATGAAGCGATTGTCCACTTAACTCCACCAAATCGAACTTCAAGCTAATATTAATTTAAATAAAGATTTTTTCATAAAAAAAACACAAAAATGGGCAGTAGGTTTGTATGAGGCCTACCCCAAAAACTGGTCGGGCCACGCTCATTAGTCTATGTATGTTTAGCGGCTGTCGATAAAATGGCACCATATCGCATTTCAACCTAATATTGACTTTAATAAAGAAGTTTTTCTTACAAAAAGTCAAAAGTGGACCATAGGTTTGTATGGGAGCTACCCCAAATGGTAGGCGGTTCCCACCCATTAATGTATATGTCAACCATCCGACCACTAGAAGTAACCATATCAATTATTAAGTTGATATTGACTACAATAAAAAAGTTTTTCATACAAAAAGTCAAAAGTGGGCGGTGGGTTTGTATGGGGGCTACCCCAAAAAGTGGGCGTGGCGGGTCAATATTGACACTCTATTAAACTGCAATAAAAAGAAGTGTATGTGTAAAATTTCAACTGGATAGCATAAAAATTGGTTTCCAAAAAATGCGCAACTACATACAGACAGACGGACAGACGGACAGACGGACAGACGGACAGACGGACAGATAGACAAACATGGCTACATCGAGCTGATCAAGAATATATATACTGTATGGGGTCTACGATGCCACCTTTAATGTGTTACAAACTTTCAGACAAACTGATAATACCATTTCGCACTATGTGTGAATGGTATAAAAAGAAAAAGTGCATAATATTGTGACGCAAAAAAAATGTACAATAATTTATTTTCCACTGAAACAGACGGACAGACAGACAAAGCGGTTACTTAGTATGAGGTAAACACAGGTTGACCTTCATACAAGAATCTGTATCGATGTATCTACAATATGTATCTGTTGTACATTTATATGTATATATGTATATATATTAAAGCAAGCCGCTCGAATCGCAAAATGTACTCGTACTGGCTAATACAAAACTGGGTGAAAAACATACATACTTATTAACAAGTATTGGATATATATTGTAATACCAACAACAAATATACAGTAACCACAAAGCAAACAAAAAAAAAAAAAGATACATATGAAAGAAGTAAGCAATGAAGGAAAAAAACAAACACTCAACGCTTCAGCGACTGCGACTTGCATGAAACAAGAAATGCATTTTGAATTCAAATCGTATGGATTCGCAGCAAATTGAAATATTGGCAACAATAACAACGAAAGCGAATGCCAGGCAACGGGTGCGGCATGTATTACTATCGCACATAGATACAGACTCGTATAGTGGGGCACAAGCAGCTGATCTGCATTTTTACAGCGCATACGCTTCCGTAGCCAGCTCGCCCTCTGCCACGCCTTCAACTCCAACAGTCTGCTACATGAACGCATCACACTCTCTTTGATTGCATACGTAACAAATATTTTGCAATGCCGTGTTATATGAAGACATTAACGACATTAACAACAACGCTGTAGATACAGCTGCAGACGAGTATCTTTCAGATACAATTACAAAGAAAACCTCTAGTAACGTTAACAACACTTAAGATGCATATGAAATTGTTGACTGCTCTCTGTTGGCGCAAAAATTCATTTCAAATATACTAGTATGTAAAGTATCTGCAACTGCAGATTGAAGATGATACTTTACTACTGCGGAATTTCTGAGTTTCAATCACAAACCGGTAAGCAATATTGTTAATTTGCTGTTGCAAAAATGTGAAAAAAAGATACACATGGAAAAAAAAAGAAGAAAAGATACAAATGGTCAGTCATTGGAATTTCGTTTAATTTTATTAGTTTTTTTTTCATCATCGCTTCTTGTATATTCGCTTAGCATA
Source organism: Leucophenga montana (assembly GCA_035044765.1). NCBI lineage: Eukaryota > Metazoa > Arthropoda > Insecta > Diptera > Drosophilidae > Leucophenga > Leucophenga montana. Next base: position 112,083 of record JAWNNQ010001053.1, read on the forward strand.
CTTAACGTATGCGTAATCACAAATGCGACACAGAAATGCAGTTTTTTCATTAACTAAATAACAGAAATGACGCCAAAGTGCGTGAATTATAATAGCGTTGAATTTAGTTGGCATGGCGCCCATATCGTTGAACAAAAGAAAGTTGCCGACCAATGGAATTTAAAATTGATAATGCCATCTTGTTCCCATTGCCGTTTTGTCAACCGTCCTATATCTTTACAAGTCACTTTAACTAGCTGATATATGAATTTAAATTTACTCCAAGTTATATGGAAATATTGGTCTCAAAGTTGGTATGGAGACTTTTTATAATCACGAGTAGCATAAGTATCAAAATGACCACAATTTAACAAATAGAATAGCTAACATAGACTTAAAACTTAGTAGCACTTATAATTCACAAATAGTTTTTATATATTCTTTGTTACGTCAGCATATACACTTAAAAACTGAAGTAAAACAACAGCGTTGCTGAACAAAAATGGCAAGTGTGAAGAGTAGTGAAGCTTCGGTGCCAACGTTGTTGATGTTTTATCGTGCGACTTTTGTAATCTTCTTCATTTTACGCCAAATCCCATACATACATACATACATAGGAAGAAAGTGTTACATTAAGTGCTTCGTCACGAACGAACGGCAAGTAAGCAAGACGTTCTCGTAGATTGAGAAACTGTCAGCAGGTCTAATGGATGCTGCTGTGAACGAGAACATGATGAAGTATTTGGTGTGCACTCGAAAACCATCGTCGCATTTGGGACCGTCTCTATGGTTGGAGAAATTCAACTTCAATGTTTTAGAAAACTTTGTCCACCTTTGAACAGAGATAACCAGCAATAACAACATTAGCATGGAGTTCAGACGAAGAAAATCAGGCTTGCTTATCGTTGCAACTTTGGGAAGTTCGAAGGTAAAACTCTATGACGCGTGGACCCTGAAAACATAGAATACAGCTTCTTTGAGAGTCGTCGAGAGAAAGAATCTTTGTAGAATTTTTGGTGAGAAGTTGGTAACAAGTTTTGGATCCATATGAAAATGAGCTGTATGAGCTATATCTGGTTGGCAAATGATTTATTCGTAAGAAAACCTGTGAATTGCTTGATCTATACTTCTGCACGATTAAATATGTGGAACATAAAGGTTCTTGTGTTGTCTTTATTGGTATTCTATAAGTAAATGCACATAGTCAGATATTATTTTAAAATGTAAATAATGTTAAGAAAATAAATTAGGTGCAATTTTAAAGTTATACTTAATATATTACTCGATATAGCGTTGCTCAAAACACACTATCATGCAACTTCAGGTGTGCGCACGTATAAAACGTTAGATAACAGCGGTAATTTGTGTTGAGTCTAAACTGCATGCACAAAAGATACAAAACACTTGCACTATTGAACTTCACTAACAGTTTGAAGTATTCGTACATACTTTGATTTTGATTTTGGGTGTAAAAGCTGACTATGACATCGATACCAATAGCATACACAGCACTTGGAGCATTTCATTGTCATTGAAGCGCTTTGAATGCCGAACTGACAGGCTTTTGTTGCTTTGAAGCTACATACTATTCATAGTAGATACTTTGTCATTGGCAGACTAACGAAAATTCCAATAAGCAATGTTGTTGCTGGCGTTGATGATGATGTTGATGGAGTTAGTAATGCTGGAAATATCATTGTTGTTGTTGTTGTTGTTGTTATTGTTGATGATGCAGCTATTGTTGCGTAGATATTGTTGTTGTTGTTACACTGTCAGTGATGACTTTGGAATTACAATAATCAGATGCTACGCGCATTAAATATATTTTATGTTGTACCTCAACTTACTATATATGTGAGATAGGACGCATTATTATTTATTTTTCACTTCTTTTTTTTTTTTTTTAGTTGGTCTTTTCATCTTTTCCTTAAAGCTGCTTGCATGAATTTGCAATTTTTGTGCCTATGGAGTCTGCACATTAACAGAAACTTCATTTTATTTACGTAAAGAAATAAAAAATTCCACAGGAAAAAATAACAATTCAAACTTGTAATCACATATGGCGTACTCATCAATGGCAACAGCAGTTCACAACATTACCAACAACAACAACAACAACAAAAACAAAAACAATACTAAAGCAATTAATTCACTCTCGATGCTTTTTTGCCTGAATTTCCGGTAAAGTTTTAATTTAAATTTGAAGTTTTTTCTTCCCTTTTTGCTGTTTGGTTGCTTTGTTAATTTTTAACTTCGTACAAACAGACAAATTTGCAGATACATTTGAAAACAAGCATTACTATTAAAATGGATTTCGAAAACTATGTAAGCTACCTATTGTAAGAGTTGTGGAAAATTGTTTCTTAATAATACTTAAAGGAGTTCAGTTTGAATCAAAAATTAATTAGAATAAATGCTTGGATTATAATTTCCGGCATATGGCTTCTTGAACTGTTTTTGGCGATGCTTCTTCTGTCAGTTAAATTTTGGGACACTTTTTTGTACATTTACTATTTAGTACTATTGAAAATACACTGAATATTTGGTTTTAAGACTTGAATAAGATGGGGTTTATTCATCCCAGGATTGCAATCTTGTCGACATGAGGGGCGCAGTAACCCGGTCATAGAACACATTACTCAAGAAACGGAAACATGTCTCGGATATAACACCTTGCACAAGTTTGCAGACAGATGGATTGATTAAATTGAAATCGTTGTACTGTCTGAAGATGGATGGATCAAGGTGAATTTCATACATTAAACGATTACTACTTCATCTACAATGCAACAGCGCGAAGCGCATAAACTGTAACTGGTCTCTTAATACCTCGTCGTATTATATGCAAATTATACACGCAAGATTCAAACTAAGTGTCGATATATCACCATAATTCAGTAATATGCACATAACGGACGAAAACAGCGAGCCATTCGACAGCTTGTTTGATTCCACAATTAAGAACACTCGAAAATGCGACATCATAATGACCCTACGAGACATTAGCGCAAAAATTTGGAAACGACAACACTGGCCTAGAACGAACAGTGTGTGTGACAGACTCATATCAGAACAAAACAAGAATGGCGGGCGGCTTCTTGACAGTTGCACAAACCACCATTTGTTAATTGGTGGCACAAACTTTCCTCACATAAGTATTCACAAATACACTTGGGAATCATCTAACAGGAAAAAGCGCAACCACATCAACTCATCATCAGCCGTCCGTTCCATAATTCGACTCTTGATGTGCACACGGGAAGGGGCGCTAGATATTTACAGCGACCATAACATACTTCGTCTAAGTAATACACGTAGCTGGGAACATCTCCAGAAGATTTTTAATTCTGCCGTAAAAATAGCTGGATTCCAATACCATAGTAGCAAACCGTGGATGGGCGATACTATCTGGTAACTCATCGAAAAGCGATAGCTTCTCAAGGCAGAACTTAATATCACCAAACAGGCCACCATAGCGTTATTACTGGGAACTTCAACAAAGAGCATCGTATGGTCAGGAAGTGATTCAGAGCTGACAAAAGCGCACTTGAAGAGAGCATTGCAGCAGAAGTTGAATCAGGCGTAAATGGAAACAAGCTATGTGATGTTTACCAATATGAAACCAACAATTCTTTCTATCAAGCCATTTGACGGCCGAACTCTGACAACAGTTGATGAGCAGTTACAACCATGGTGAGAATTTTTCATAGAACACAAGAACACCAAATTTGCGAAATTAAATCCTGTTGTAACACTACGGTTGGCAATATGCTAGCAGAACGGCTCAAATATAGCACCGATGTCTTAATTAGTGCATTGATAAACATTATCCATGAGTCCTGGACACCAGGAACTATTCGAAATTAATGGAAATAGGGAGTAATTGTTAGCATGCCCAAAAAGGGAGACCTTATATTAGTGTTGGATGATATCTTGACAATAAACGACCTGCAATGGCATTTAAATCAGAAATTCTGCGATCTTCAATACGCGGAAGGCATCTGTTTTATAACTCACAGATTACCAAGAGTCAAAGCAAATTTAATCTCGCTTCAAAATTGTAAATCAATTGTTTCATGGGTATGGATATGGTAATAAGTCGAAGATCTTTATATAAATTCACTTAAAAAACACACTTTTAAGCAATTTTCTGATAATTTTAATAATAATAATAATAATAAATAATAACAAGACCTTAACACGAATAACTTTAAGATGAAACTGTAAGCCATATTAATAATTATAATAAAAAATAAAACAACAATACCAATTCAAGCGTAAAATACAACAATCAAATCAAATATTTTTCAAATGACATCAACTCATCTTCGTCAGCACCTTCAGCATTATAAACATCATTACTATTAGCATCGTAAGAAGCTACAAAGTGTATAAAAAAAGCAAAATATATTTAATAATGCCACACAATAAGCAAAACCACTTGTCATAGCGCTAAAGCTGAAGAAGACGCTGCAGAAATAGAAAATTTAATTTAAAACCAAATAAAACGTTACTAGCATCGATTAAACCGAAGCTTTATTACGCTGCACAAGATCTATTGTTCGATTAAAAAGTGTTTTATATGAGAACATTCTTTTAATGCTTTATTATAGAGCTAAAGTACAATAAAATATTGTCATCACAAAGAAAACCTGTATCTGTTAATACTCTCTTAATTGAAAACATGCAATAAGTCAAAAAAAAAAAACCTGAACTTGTAATTTGAAAAGCCAGCCCGCGATTTTATAAAATCTTTTTTTTTTCGAAAGTTAGCAGCACTGTTCTCAAATAATACACCAAATTATACTATATCAAACACACTTTATCGGAAGTAATCCACATAGAAACACTGGGGGACTAAGACAAGCAAAGTGTTCTAAGGGCGTTACAACCCGGGAAGGTTAGAAAATCATGCTCCAACTCGTTAGAAACTAGTAGCTAAGAGTACTGACATAACTGCTAATAGATCACTGTAGACTAAAGAAACACATGTAAGTTATGGGCGTACAAAACTTACCCGAATGTAGATTATGTGACTATGAGGACTCAAGAAGTGTGAAGCTGTTACTAGAAGTAGGCTACGGATGCTAGGTAATCACTTCATTATCGAAGAGCAACTGAAAAGTTTAGGTTACGCCGGCTGACCCTTTGATAAGTGAATGGCACACATAGACCAATAGTGAGAATTAAAAAGATTAGATGCTATCAAAATACTACGATTTATTTATGCAGCAAGTAGGCTTAAAGCAGATCATCTAACAATCTAGAATATAAACCATACATCTTATTATGTCGCAGTTTTATATGTCCCCTCCTCCCTCAATAAAAATAATAATAATACTATATCAATGTCAACTAGTTTGTTTTCATCAACTGCTAGTACATCTCTCTAGTACATCTCAGTACAACTAGAATTCGCCTAACATTTTGTTTTGCGGACAGAATTTCGTGTGCCGACTCGATAAGAATGTTAGAAAAGTATTATGGTGCATCTGTTTTATTTACACGATTGCGGTACAACGCGTTCGTTAAAACGACGAAGACATGCTTCATTCCTTCGAACTCTTCAACAGATAGAAATTGCAAAAAGAGCTGAATTATCCTAAAGAAAAAAAAAAACACTACATATACACTCTTTATACCATTTTTATTCCTCATTCATGGAACGCGCATTATAACAGGCAATGAGACAAGGGTCTATGACTTTGACATGCAAACAATTCAACAGGCTTCAGAATGGATAAGAAAAAACGAGCAAAAACCGAACAACCGAAATGATGCTCAGCGTTTTCTTTGATTCGTGGTTTGATGCATCACGAATTCGTTCCAATAGGACAGACGGTCATTAAAGAGTACTACTTAGTCTTATTGAAGCATTTGCATGAGAAATTCCATCAACAACGTCCAGAATTGTTTACAAGCGATTTGTTGACAAGACAATACGATAAACAACCGTACTTGCACCCGTGTGACTTATTTTTGTTCTCTTAACTAAAATTGACGCCAAGTGGAATCCGTTTTGAGTCGTTCGAAAGAAAATTCATGAGCTGTAGGCTATACCGGAAAGCGCCTATAAAAGGTGTTTTGAAGACTGATAAAAACACTGGCAAATATGTTATCAGTTTGTCTGAAAGTTTGTAACGCATTAAAGGAGCCATCGTAGACCCCATAAAGTATATATATTCTTGATCAGCTCGACGAGACGAATCGATCTAGCCATGTTCGTCTGTCTGTCTGTTTCTATGTTGTTGCGCATTTTTTGTGCACCAATTTTTATGCTATCCTGTTGAAATTTTGCACATACACTGCTTTTTATTGTAGTTTAATAGAGTATCAAGATTGACCTGCCACGCCCACTATTTGGGGTAGCTCCCATACAATCCTACTGCCCACTTTTGACTTTTTGTAAGAAAACTTCTTTTATTAAAGTCTATAATATGTTGAAATGCAATGTGGTGCCTTTCAATGGTCAGCCGCTTAACATACATAGACTAATGGGCGTGGCCCGCCCGATAATTGGGGTAGCTCCCATACAAACCTATGGTCCACTTTTGACTTTCTGTAAGAAAAACTTTTTTATTAGGTTGAAATGCGATATGGTGCCTTTTAAGAGACAGCCGCTAAACATACATAGACAAGTGGGCGTGGCCCGCCCACTTTTTGAGGTAGCCCCCATACAAACCCAACGTGTAATTTTGAGTTTTTTATAAAAAAAACCTTCATTTAGATCAATATTAGCTTGCAATTTGATTTTGTGGATTTTAATGGACAACCGCTTCATATACACATACAAAGGGGCGTGTCCCGCCCACTTTTTGAGGTAGTCCTATATAAACCCACAGTTCACTTTTATGCATTTGTATGGAAAACGTCAATATCAACTTGAAATTCGAAATGTCGGCATCTTACACATCTACTACATCGCTTCATACACATCTACTAGTGAGCGTATACCACCCCCTATTTAAACCACCACTTTTATGTATTACAATACTATTTAAAGTTTCGTGTGAATGGTATTAGAGCTTCGGTTCAACCGAAGTTAACGTTTTTCTTGTGTTTTTTTTTTATATTAAACAAAAAAATCAAAATGCAGGTTGTCACTTTTGTTAGCTTGCAGGTTGCCACCACACACTCTCACTCACTCTCTTTTCTAAATCAATATTTTTTTTTTATTGTTTTTTTCACTAAGTTTTCAACATTTTCAGCAATTTTTCAAGTGTTGGCAACATGGATATATGTATAGATATATACTATAGGAATCTGATATGAACGAACTTATGTTGAATAATTTATGGAAGAATTGTGGAAGAAATAAGATAAATTACGGAGTTACAGCTCGATAGACAGACGGACATGAATAGACTATATATACTTTGTGAATACAACGGTACCTTCTTCAATGCGTGACAAACCTTCCGAAAAACTGTTAATACCCTTTGCACACTATGCGTTAAGGGTATAGAAAAAATTGCTTAAAGCAAACTTGTTCAACGCAAAATCACCAAAAAAAGAAAAAAAATTTAAAAAAAAAAAATAAATAAATTTAAAAAAAAAATTTTATAAATTATCAAAACGCGTTTGCTGCCCAACAATTTGCATGACAAGTCTGTTACACACGCGTTTATTTGTTAGTATGCGAAAGTGAATCTGTATCTGTATCTGGTTTTACTTTTGGTGCTGCACAAACAGATGAAGATACATACAAACATACATACATACAATACTACTTATAGTTAGTTAGTCAGTTAGTAGAGTAGTATATATAGAAGCTTAAGAGGGAAAGTAAGCAAGCGTCCGCTTTATAGTAGGTACTCATACTTATACTTATATATACCTACATATATACATATATATAGTCGGAAGCGTTGGCGCTAGCCATACTAAACGCATGCGAATCATGTCGTCGCGTTTGGTCGAGCTTCATTTTAATTGAATTTATTTACTGCGATTGAGATTTTAGCCAGCTATTCGAAATTTATTTATAGCTGCTGCTGCTGCTGCTGTTGCTGCTGCTGCTGCTGAAGACGAGTTTTCATAAATAAATTTCTGCAAGAGTTGCGCCACAGTTTAATTTACGCTTCGAATAAAAGTAAAAGTATTTTCTATTTCATTTTTGTTTTTCGTTTTTCGTTTTTTGTTTTTTGTTTTTTGTTTTTTGTTTTTTTGTGAGATGAAAAACAAAAAAATAAAATAAAATCGAAATGTATCTAGAAATGAAATTATGCGCAGCATGAACTTTCAATCATGGCGTTCAATAAAATGAGCAAAATGAATAAATCGTGCACTGAAAGTTTGCAATTCATGAATTAGCATAGAAATTCGCCAGTAGAGTGTCAATTGCAATAAAATCAAAAAATGTTTTTTTTTTTTAAATACGAGTATGTAGTAGAAAACTGAAAAGTATCTCAGAGCGCAAAATTACAAATATTTTAACAATTTTCAATAGAAGTTAATAGAAAATTTATAGTAAAAACTATTCTACAGCTTCAGCATGAAAATAAGCTATTATAGGAAATGTAAATTAGCTGCACTAAAAGTAACTGCAGTAAAATTATTTATAGTAAAAGTTTCTCAATACATTCCAATCAAATTAATTGTAGCTACACATACAAAATTATTTGAATTATTTTAGGTTTAAGTATGCTGGAAATGATTGAACAGAAAAAGTAGCTCAACCAAAATAGCATAAAGTAAAATTGCAGTAGGTATATCCTTTGTACTCGAAAACTCGAAAACTGGAAAACCTTGTAAAACTCGAAATATTCCGTGCCAGTTTTGCGAAAATGCAGCGTTTGGAAATCATGTAGAAACTCCACTGACAATTTGACTAGAGTTGCCTATTGTTCCTAGTTCGAAATTGCTCACAGCTAACTGTGAATAGCTCATAGTATGATTCATGCTCGATTAAATTTGTGCAACTTATTGTACTTATGGTTCAATAAGATTATGAAGATTATGCATAAAGCTATTTAAGTAACTGTTTTGAATACAATCTACGTTGACTCGACTCCCTGCTAGCATCTGATTTCTTCCATAAAACGCTGCTTGCTGTTATTTTCTTGGATTTTTTATAACCAGTGCTCTCTAGAAAATGACATTACAATACAAAACTTTCAGCAATCCATTCTTGTACATCTCACGTTTTTGTGGAGTTACATATATCAGTTGTTCAATTCGGTTAAGAAAATTGTGTGAAATGAATTTTTTTTCATGCATTTTCGATTTCCTATGAAATAAATTTAAAATGTATTAGTTCCAGAAAAACAATATTCCCGTCTAAATTTCCAAGATGTTTGTAAGCAACACTGCTGTTAGGGTAGCCCAATGTTTGCACTATTGCCGAATCTATTCGAATGTTTCTTGTTTCTCTTCATTATAAAGTGTTTTATACAAATGTTTTGTTAGCACACACTGATGATGGTTGTATGATTCTAATGCCATTTTTTGAAGTGGATTGATTTAAAATTTTATAAGAAACAATCAGAAAGTGTTGGAGATAGTCCTACTCAATGGTATGCTGTAACAGAAGAAATGTTCCTTACAGAAATCGTGGAAATTAGGGAGAGTAGATGTTATTTTATTACGGTACATTAATTTTGTATATATTCTAAAGTCAACTATTACTGATTACAGCGCCGCATACAAACATTCATTGGAACTTCTATTTGCCACATTGTGCTTCCCAGCATTGATCAATTGCTGTATGTACCGCCACCACAACTTGTGAATGCTAAAGCAAGATTAGAGAAAACCGCACTGAGTTACCAGAATATTATCTTGCTAGCTCGATTTTCTGGGAAAAATTGTCTAGAACTGGTGCGCAAACTTTTGGCTGCCGCAACAGGAGAAGAGATGCTTAAAAAAAAATTCTTACTAGAAACATGTATTAAATATCAATAACTCAACCAACCAGCTACTACTCGTAGGTGCTACAATTTTCTGCAAGGGATTGCCTAGAAATTGTACAAGAAGTAATAGTAAAGCTTCAGTGACACTTGATAACATTGGCAAAAATCTTGTAAGAAACGCATTAGGAGAGACTGTCAGTATAAAAATATGATAATAATGTTAATGATCGAACATTGCTTCGAAAGCACATAAGTGAATATAAAATTACTCAACAACACATACATACACTTTTGAAGTTGATTAAAATTCTCATTTCTTCGATTGTGTATAACGCCTATAATAAGCTAACCTAGTATTTCAAGATTATCTTACAAAAAACAAGTCGAAAGTAATTAAAGCGAAAGATTTTCTAACAAAATATTAAAGTATCTATTAAAAGTATCTTAAGAAAGGAATCCGGTGTGAGAAGTAATTAAAACGTATTTGCAAAAAACTGAATCGAATTACATATTTAATTAATTCATTAAGAAATTGCTAATGAAAATTAAAACGAGTTCACAAATTAAACTTATATAAAATAAAATGAATAAAAAAAATAAAAAAAAAAATTAAAAAATTGCAAATATTTTAGTGTTATGCAAATGCGAATAATTAAACTCGAGTTGAGGACGAGCTAAAAACTGAGCTAATAACTTGGTTGACGTTGATAGCAGTATTAAAGTCGATTTGAAGCACAGCAACAGAACAGAATTTCATATAAAAGATACAAAGATACAAATTGTCACATACTATGACTATCGACTAGTTAAACCTGTTGAGCAATGACAGAAGCGACAGGCAAAGCAAATCAGTTGCGGCATTGATTTAGTTTTATTGTATTCTTTTGGGAAATTCTGAAATCGAGTAATAGCTGCGTGTGCACTATTAACTTCCGCAATTAAAAAATGTATCTTCGATTTATTTTTTTTTTTTTTTTAAGTTTTATTTAGTATCTATATGTAACTATGTATATATATTGTAAATAGCTATAGTACATAATGCCTACATGGGCAGTAGCTGATCCTGTTAGCCTTGAAAGCGTTTCACTTTCACAGGCTGCATTGCTGATACGCTGCTGTGTACAAGGTCGTTGCAGCAACCTGAGGCATTTTAAAGTGGAAGTGAAGTATTTATAATTTAAAATGATGCAGCTTATGTTGTCTGAATATGAGTATACTGAATTATATAGTGAACAAGAAGAGACTGTGATAATTTATACATATTTTTAATGTGTATACCAATATATAAGCGATACAATATCATATCATTTGTTATTAAATGTCAATGAATTTGCATGGACAGTGGTGTTGAAATTCAATGAAACTCAAGGGTGTTTATATTATACTAATATAGAAGTATATATTCTACAAAATGAATGATTTTTAAAAACGTGTTGTAACTTTTGCTAGTTTTTTGACAGTTATTTTTAGTATTGTTTGACAAATAATCATTAAAAGAACGCTGATTTATCATTAAAACTTATTTATCGGCTACTACTAAGACTCACTGTTAGAGAAACTAACCATATGTAGGGTGACCAGACGTCCCTGTTTACGGTGAGATATTTTGTTTGTTTTTTTCTTCTTCTTTCTTGCATATCCACGTTTAGTAAAAAGTAAAATGTGCCGTTATTTTACCAAACTAACTGTAGTCTATTTTCATTGAAATTCTAGAGAAAAAATTTGAATACAATAATATGCAGCACGGTGCGAACATCAAAAAAGCTATTAACAAATCGATCACGACCATAATTTACAGGATTTCTTTCCTGATCTAACTGAAGTTAGGGAGTCTACACTATAACAGAAATATGGAATTTTAATTTTAATTTTTAACGAAATGTATAGGTGATCGTTTGTCGTCATTCTTTCTTTCAGAAAAAAGCAATAAATTTATATAATTTCAAATGAAAATCTCGAAGCCAACGCATTCTAAATTTCATTTAAATTTTTATTATTACTTTTGATTTTAGCCAGCATGTAGGTTGTGACGTTTTAATTTTACTATGAAAGGTTATATAGTTTTATATAATCAACAGGTCAACCGGTGCATACCAAATTTCAACTGCATTGAATGTGTTAAAGTGGGTAAAAAATTTTTACTATAATTTGAATATTACGTCGAAACATAGAAACAAACAGAAAACTTGTGTGTGAATTGATATCTTAATTTATATATTTTTAACTTTTGTTCAACACCGTAGCCAGGTGCTGATCAAAATAACACATTTTGAGTTCGAAAGCTACTTTTGAGATACAACTATCGATTGCAAGCAAATAAATTTAGAGATAAACTGACAATAGTGCGGTACCTAGAGATTCAATGCAGCGAGTTTGATGTCTCTAAGTCTGAAAGCCAATAGATCGACTAGCCATTTTGGCAAATTTATAGCATTTGACAATATCTGTTCGGGTTAACGAATTATTCGAATCGTTACATTAAAACTTTATATCACAGCAATTTTATGATGTTGTTTGAATGATTTTCATCATCATGCTTCAATATCTGTCATTGATTTTCTGCTGTGCCTAGTTAGTGTTAATTTCTGAAGCGGTTGCACTGCATTGCAAATTACGCACAATTGCAGTCAAAGTGCCGGCTATAAAATGAAATGCAAAGTGAATGAGTTGATTGAGTAGAAAATTTATGCTCATTTATGAGGTCAACGCAGCAGTAGCAGCAGAAAACCGAAAACAAAAATCATGGACTAACCTAATGCAATCACTGCTGCTGGTGCTGCTGGTGCTGCTGATGATATAACACAGATACATTTACACACACTGCGAAAACTTGTTTCATTTAAAAATTCGTAGCAGCAAAAAAATGAACGACAGCAGATTGTCCAACCAAAGAAACAGACAAAAATTGTTTGCAGGAAAACAAAAATTGAGAAAAATTATTTTGTAAATTACGCGCATAGTTAAACTGATTCGAATGAAAAGTGGCGAATATAAAAAAATGCAACAGATACAATACATACGTATGTACATGTATATCTATAAATATAGGGTGTTTTTTTTTTGTCACTGTCATAAATTGATCGTATCTGGCAATGCTATTGTCATTTGTGTTCTGTTTGCTTTGTCAACCGTACGCTACGTCCATTTTACGGTCGATATAATTGTCCAACCGAGCGCCTTATTAGCTTATTTCAATACTCTAAATGATAATACGCAGCCGCAAGGACGTCCGAAGAAACAATTACTGCTGTAGAGCGTAGTCTTGAAGAGGTCTCATAAGAGTTGAGCTGTGTGCAACCACTTTATGAAATATTATAGGTACTAGGTTATGAATGGGTTGTTTATTGAAGACATGTTTTATTTTTTTTTTTTTTTTCTATAGAATGGCGCGCCAAACAATCAATTTGCTGCAGTAAATATTTGGCGAATGCGTTATTTTTTAAAATGGTTCAGTCAATTAGCCACCGAGTTCGTGCGTTTTAATGCCTTTGGGTTATTTTCTCTGGGATTATGTGAAGTCATTGGCTTGTACGAACCAAACATCAACTTTGAACGACCTGCAAGATAGTATTGTGCAAACCACTGCCGTGTTACGGCTCCCATTGCTTGAAAAAGTGATTGAAAATTGAGCTTCCAGAACGCGTCACATTCGAGCCAGTATTTTAATTCAGTTCAAAGTTATACACCAATAACAAAAACACCCGTTACATGTATCTATCTAACTACAATGTCTATCTGCCTGTCTTTCTTTCTGCCTGTCTGTCTGTCTAATTGTCTGCGAATTTGTGCAACTACAATGCGAGTAGATACGCGCATTCCTGCGCTTTGTTGCATGTTGTCGTTGCCACGTCGATTGGCACATTGCAGGAAGCTACAACGAGATGGATGCATAGTTTCCTTACAACATCAACATCAATAGCAGCAGCAGTTACAGCAACAACAATAGCCACACAATGTGATCAATGAAAAGGAGCTTTAAATTTTATTAACTAATATGTCTATCTATTGTATCTATTGTATCTGTCTATCTACCTACAAAATTATTTATTCATGTAAAGTATGTAACAAATATTCAAAACTTGTATTCAAAAAAAGTTAGTTCGCCTAAAATAATAATGTTTAGTTTGGTTACTTACCGGAAGCATTTTGGCGCTATTTAGTCTCGCCTTAGTTGTCGTTGTATCTTGTTTCGTTAGTTGTTGTTGTTGTTGTTGTTGTTGTTGTTGCTGCTGTTTATTTAACTGGGTTTTTGGGTCTTTGAGCGTCGTGTGTGCTAAGTGCGAGTTATAACTTGCTATCCTTCGTAAATATGCAATGGTAATTCTTTTTTTTTATTTCTCAATACAAAAAATTGTTTTCGAACTGCACAAAATGTCACCAAATTGATGTGCTGCAAATAAAGAAAACGAAAAATTATTAGTTTTAGGTCTAACAGTCTATATAAATAATAAATACCAATCAAAAAATCTGTTTGTTAATGAAAATAATTAAAAAGATCTCATTCAGAATAGTAACTCTGTAACTCAGCACCATTTACTTTGCCATAGATGTAAAGTATCTGCGTTGTTAGGGCTGTATCTGATCATTGACAACTACTACTTCTAGCATCTATACCAAATTTCAAGACTCTAATTTGAATAATAAAGAAGAGATTTTCATAGGGCTATAGTCCATATGGTTCTGATGCTGTATATATTATGGGTGTGTATATAAGAAAAATTAATGACAACTAGCAAACAACTGAACAGTTGAGAGAATGACTACAATTTGCATCACAGAAACCATGCGCATCTGTCCAACTGCAGCTTTGAATTTCATTCTACTATGTTGAAGATAGCTAAAAGTAAGAGTAGCTTCGGCGATGGCTTGAGCAGTAGGTAAAAAAACACTTATGGACAACCAAGCAACCGATAACCACAATTTTATTAAAAATTTTAACATAGAATTAAACGAGAAGTAAAGATGGAGGTACATTAATCTCCATTATACTACTTTGAACCTTAAGGGAAACCAGTCAGTAACTTTCAGGCACAAATCTATGCCATTCAGCATAAGCAGAGATTAAAGAAACCACAATATTGCAAAATTCTCTGACAGTCAGGCTGCCATCAGAGCACTAAACTCGTAGTCAAACCATTTTAAGCATATGTATATTGGCATGCCTAGAACAACTTAATAATCTAGGAAGATTGAGTAGAGTAACGTCCGATCATGCGGATATACCGAATAAAACATCGCAGTCAGTACGCTTATACTCGTAGATTCGAAAACATACTGCACTCTAGAACCAGGCAGAAAACCAGGAAGAAAATAAAGCCATGGATAAATTTTCGAAAAACTGTGAGAAAACACTTTTAAAATGGTATCAGCGGTTTTAACTGGACTCAAAAAATACTTATACAAAATAGGTATTAAAAGTAACCGTACATGTTGATTTTGTTTAGAAAACGAGGAGTCCAAGATACATACAATGTTTTGGAAGATTGACCAGCCTGAGCTAATACCAGGAGCAGTGCCAGCTTACTGGGAGAAGTGTGTATAAACCAAATTCAAAGCACCTTTTGGCCTTTTAAAGAGAGACGGAACTTGAAGTTTTGTAGATATTATACTACAGTAAGGGCACAATAGAAATAGAGCAGTCGCTTACAATAAAAATAAGTCTCCCCCTACCACGTTTCAGCAGGAGATCTAAGAAATTTAGTGAGTTAAATGAAACACTCACATTTAAACCGACAGGGGTCGCGACTTATTTCATAAAGTTGATCATGGATATAATTTTAAGCTTTACAAACTTTTTGACAAACGGACACACTACTTATGAAGGACCGACGAGAGAATATCATGAAATAGTGAAAACTTAATGAACAATTTTCGTGATGATCAGCATTTCATGATAAAGCGTTTTTTAAGTTTTTGTGAAATATTTTCATGAAAAAGCCTATCTTATAAACGAGTTAACAGTTGCCTTTGAGCCTTTGAAGAGTATGTATACAGTGGTGAACATACTTATGTATATAATTCAGGCAATATATCTATCAATAGGATATACTTACTGATTTGTTTCTATACAAAGTAAATTCATAAAGCTCAGTTTTGTCAAGTTTAGACTATGGCAAGACTGAAATATTTCTTCACCTATGATTCTTTATAAAAAAAATTCGACTATACCGCCGTTCTAGCTTTCGCTGGAGCTTGTATCTGTAACTATTCACACTCGCCAAAGGCTAAGATGCTATTTGACATACTTTACTAATGTTCTTGCTGAAACTCCTAGACTCTTCTCCTGGCTTTTAGATAAAAACAAGTAGTTTTCATTACTTTTAACAGCTTATATATTATATATCTCTTTTAGAAACAGTTTCATAAGATACAAACATTTCATATACGCTCACAAATCTATTTTCCGTACTTCGGTTTTCGAAACCGTATAAATTGTTCGAGAGCGATTTCTTTATCAGATCTTGAAATACCAAGATCTTGAATTCCAAGTGAATTCTAATTGCGAAATTCTTCTGAATGTGAAATATTGAATATTTTAATGATATCACTTCCAAACAATTTATGTGAATGAGAAAACAGAAGCACGGTACTATAATTCAAGAAACTATTTTTCTAAATAGTTGTCAATCGTTCCAAACGGTATTGTTGCATTAAATTTTACTAAGTATCATAGCTGATATATCTGCAAGATATAAAATTTTCAACTATTTTTGTAACAACTTCGAAATGTATCTTAGCAATTAGCCTACATTTATGCAATCTAAGTATGAAAATGAAAATACTTTTGCTTTCGCATTTATAGTAAAATCTAAAAAAAATACTAAAAATAAAATAGATGAAAAACTTCAAAGAAAAGCTGCTGCGCATGCGCAGTGGCAACATGCATGAAAATACGTAAAAGCACCCAAACGAAGATACATAATTTCAGATACATTTTATGCGGTTTCTATTATAAATAAATGATTCAAATGGCTTGCTTTTTAAGCACACACTTACTTGAGACTTTTCTCGGCTGAGTGTGTGTGTGTGTGTGTTTGTGTTTGTATTGGTGGTGTTGCACGCTCCTTTGAGCCACAAAAAAAAAAAAAAATTATTTTAATAAATAAAAAAAAAAATTAGCACAAAAAAAATATATCTTCGTAGACGTGTGAGAGTGTCTTATTTTGCTTTGCTTTACAGCTACAGTTGCTATTAACGTTTGTGCTTCACTTGCAACACGAAATTTTGTGGCGCTTGGCGCGTTTCACTCGTCGCTCACTGCACCTCGCTTGCCGCTCGCTCCCGCACTCGGTCACACACACGGTCGCTTGAATATCTTTCTCGCTTTCACGCTCAACACAACAGAACCGCTTAACCAACAATACCGTACAAGAGTCGCCGTTGCACTAAATTCGTTAACTGTCAAATTGCCGCTGCTAAGCCAAACTAAACTAACAGTGAACGTGTGGCAAATAGACACACGAATGGAGTAGTTTAAAGCGTTAACAGCGAGCGCGCCCAAATTTAACAGAGCAGAACACGGACAGCCAACCGAAGACAAAATCCGAAAACCGAAAGCTCAGGCCAAAACGAGAAACCAGTTAGCCAACATGCAATATACCACGGTAACAGACAGGCAACAGCGCGCACACACACACACACACAGACAGACGTTGTAGACTCAGTCAGTGAGTTAGTTGGTATCTTGTCCGTCCTGTCAGTCTATCGGTTAGCCACTGTTAGTACACGCGCAGACGCAGCAGCTACCCACAGGTGGTTGCTTCGAGGCAAAACTTCGTTGTCATCGGCAAGTCAAGTGTCTGGTTCGGCTCATATTCACGAATCTCTGCTGTTAACTTACCATTGTTATGTTGAATATACATATTTCTGATAGCAATGCTCTATAAAAATCCTTGCTAAATATTTATATACTCTATATTTCGTTCTGTACAAATTAGTTTCAAAGATATACGGGCATGTATTTAGTTACGGGTATATTCCCGAATTCGTTTTAGCTTCAATTTTGGCAGATGTTTGTGGAACTTAAAAAATTATTATTATTTTGGTGAATTAATACAACTGAGCCCAATAAATAATACAACTTAATGTGTAATTACACAAGCACCCAAAAAATAGGGACAAAACACAAAGTCAAGACCGTCCTACCCCTGTTTTTTAGGGCGCCGAATTTGAATATGACCACTAAAATGACTTCCATTACGCAATTTCCTGCTACCAAACTCCCCTTACACCCCACAGGTGGCGGAAGTTTCACTTGTTCTGAACATTGGATATATATTCCAATGCATTTTGGGGCTGAATTATTGTAAATACATACATATATATTATTTAAAGGAAGTTGTAGTTGATCTTCAATGGAAATTCGAAATATAATTGCTAGATACAAAGATCATTTTTGTCAACCAGTTACCCCTTAGTACCCCTTTGCAACCGATTTGGTTTGAAATATTTCTTCATAGAAGGATTTAGAATCCAACAGAGCGAACAGCAGCTGGAAGTCAAAGTTTTCTGATAGCAATGATATGTATGGTCGCTACAAAATACATAAATTAGATGAAATACATGAAACCAGAAGAAATTAAATGGTATTATAAGCGATTTGTGGTTACCGTTCGATACTACTCAATTCAAGTCTTAAGAAAGATGTACTTTTGTCTAAGCATACTTCTATTACAGCTTATCGACATCGGAAGAGACTTTCTTGCCAACTACAAGAAAGAAGAATCTCTCGTATACTACAGAGCTATCCAGTGCCTTATAGATAGTTTGGAACCAAACAAAAGTAAATAATGGAGACTACTTACGAACGCTTCTAGTCTGAAAGCTGTACTGTTGCACAACACCAACGAATTAGTCTTAATATCCACAGCCCATTCCGGCAGAAGATTATGAATCGCTAAAGTTTGTCATTGAAAAAATAAAGTATACGTATTACAACTGGCAGCTAAAGACATAAAGATACTAACCATCCTTTTATGATAGCCGAGAACGCCTAAATCATTATAAAAACAGAGAATGTCACTTTACTTCCTGCCGCGAAGAATGTGTTCAACGATCCCTTAGTACCATCGGAAAAAGTTATTCTCCTTATATTACATATACAGATCGTCTTAAGTTAAAGCATTAGAACACTTTCAACTACTGTACATCCAACAACAAAAGTATCGGAGCAAATCTTAAGAATAATTAAAGAAGACATTTTTCGTGAGCTGAAAATTCGATACCGAATTCATTAATTCAATTAAAGGGTAGTAGAGATTTCGCTGACAATAAAATATGTTAAAATTATAAAAATTAAATAAAAGTCTGCTCTGGTTAACTTATGAATTTTAAACTGCACTTCTTCGAGTCGATTAAAGATTAAAAAAATAAAGTAATCATAGAGACTATGAAAGCTCTGTGAACACAGCTCGCTCAGTGCTTATAAAAATTACTTTCCCTTAAAAGTTTGAATTTTTGAAACTACGGTTGTTGACTTTTCTGTCACGTTCAGTAGAAATTTGTTTCATATTGAGGTAACTTTCAAAGTGAACATGATAAATTTTGCGCATCCGACTGTGGCTTTAGTTCCGATGCCATTTTTGTGTCCTAATAAAATCCAAACAGATTATCTCTTGTAGTTCAAATCGTGTATAGAAACACTTCATAGTAATTTTCTCACAGGAAATTTCTTTTCTCATCAACTAAGTAGTTAATCGAGTAGGTGTGAATACCCTAATTGTAATATTTTTGTAATTATACAATATGTCATAAACGAATTGTTTATCAAATGATGCGATGATGATATTTTAGCTAGTTAAGTTGTTATTTCAATTATTCCTCATAAGAAAATTTTCAAAGCCACGCGTTAATGTTACGAGTATTGGTAGAAATTTAGTATTCAAAACTAGTTTATATTACATGTAGTCTATGCAAGTAAAGCGCATTGTAACTTCGGTTTTACCGAAGTTAAATTTTATTCGTTTTGTTTTACATTTACTGTTAATATGCAGCTCTATTAAGATTCCATTCTATGTTAAAACTACTCGGGTCTTTGGTATCGCTCGACAGTAAATTGCATAGACAGGAGACTTACATACATATATACTTGTAAGTCTAAAATATAAAGATTATATGCTCAAAATTTTTATAATTTAAAACGTTTTAATGCGAAAATCACAAAGCTGTTAATAATTATACTTTAACTGTTGCAGTGCGGCAAGCACTTAGTCGATATGTTATTGAAAGCGTAACCAAGGTTCGCTGCTTAAGTCGTTTGATTTACAGTTAAGAGTTTATGAACAATATTTCACTAGATTACTAGATTATTAATGGAAGAGATTTCTGGCACTCTTATTTTTTAAAGCATTGCTATGTTTTTGTTATAGGTAACATTAAATTATTTTCAAATTTTAAGCAATCTGCATCATTTATTTTGTGTTCCACCGCCATCAAGCGGGACTATGAAAGGCAGACAGACAGACAGACATAAGGACAGACAGACAGACAGACGGACAGACAGACAGACAGCAGGTGGGTGCCGAAAATTGAACTCAAACGCAATCGTGTGACAACTTTAAAGTAGTTGTTTGGTGTTGTTTTTGTGATGGTGGATGATAGAAAAATGAATCGCAATATATCAGAGACCAAGCAGTGGACGTATGACCAGCGTCTGTCTGTCTGTCTTTCATGTCAGCTTTCAATGGCTCAAAATTTGAACCTAGTATTATGTTAGATGGTACATTTCGAAAAAAAAAAAGTTACAGCTGATAAAAGTTCACATTATATGCTATTTATAACGAATTTCATGCATTTTTCTTATTGGAGCACCTTTTTTGAACAAAAAATACTTCCAATATCACAAGTTCTTAATTATTTTATTAATTTCAAGCCCTAGCAGCTAAAAAATTAAAATGTTGGTTAAAAAGTATAGGCTTAACAAAATAAAGGCAACAATTTTACTTTTAAAAAATAGAAACCGTTTAAGTTTTCCTAGTTTTAAATCGCTCGTGTAGAGCATTGCAAAGACATCATTTCAACAGCTGAAAACGATTCCGATTTTCTTGATTCGATCATACCTGGTGATGAAACTTGGTGTTTTAAATATGATGCTGAAACTAAGCAATAATCTGCAGAATGGAAGTAAAAAGACAAGCCAAATCATAAAAAAATTGCGTTTTCAGAAGGGTAATGTTCACAAAGAATTTGTTGTAGAAGGTCGAACTGTCAATGGAGAATATTATTTCCAAGTTTTACATCATTTTTGGTCACAAGACCAAAAAAGTCAATGAATTTTTGATGAAGAAAAAGATTTGTCTCATCGACCGCCCTCCGTATTCGCCTGATCTATCACCGTGTGATTATTCTCTCTTCCCAAAAATGAAAACTGCAATGAAATGAGCTTTTTACAATAACTTTCCAGCCATACAAGCAGCCGTGTCACAGATGCTAAAGAACATCCCAAAAAGCCAGTTTAAAAAGTTATATTCTTTAGAGATCCGGATCTGGGATCTGCGGATCTGCTAAAAAATGAGAGGGTGGCAGGGCAGGGGCTTCCCCTTAAAGTTGGGTTGGCATGTTCATTTAATACTACTTATCTGAAGAGGGAAAAAGAGAGTCAAATATGCAAAATTTCAGGTCTCTTTCTCTTCAAGATCTGTTTGTTCAAACAGACGTTCAGACGGACAGATGAACATATTTATGTGGGCTCATCACCCGATGCTGATCAAGAATATAAAAACTTTATAGGGTCTGCCACACCGCCTTCTGTTTCTTACATGCATTTGCACAAACTTAATATGCCCTTTTATGCTATAGGTACAGGGTATAAAAAATGGCATTGATTTGGTTGTAATCTAGTATTGTTTATCTAATTTAACTTATTTTCGTGTAGAAATATTAAGATGGTGGCATCTTATTAACTATTGTAGTTTTCTAATTGTATCCTTGTTGTCGAGCAAGTGGGTCAGGATGTTTGAATTGCTGGCTGTTCGCAACGATTCAAGCTACACATATAATTGAATAGTTACACTTATTAATGCAGTTTTTTTGGAAAATATTATCTAATCAATGTGCACCGATTATATTATTATACGATAGTTTTCAACTGCTTCTTCAGTGACTTCAGTCTTTCACCCATTCACCCATTCACCCATTCACCCATTCATTCACTCACACCTTACACGCCCTGTCTATGCAAGTGGCGACACATCATTTCAAACGTTTATTAACTTATTTTTGCTGCTGTGGCATTGCCAAATTGCCACTTGGAATTTTAAGCATTATAAAAAATTTATAACGTACATTTTTTTGTCTCTCACAATCACAAAAAAATTAAATATAAATAACAGAAAATCAATGCAAAAGTTGTAACCGGTTTTAAAATGTTTTATAATGAAACAAAAAATATAACTAATACTCGCATGAATGCGTGAGGACGTTTCCACGGATCGAGTGCGGAGCATAGGGGGCAGCAGGCGCCCTTTTATATAGATTGTATTTAAAAACTACCAAAAAAAAAAACAAAAATTGCGAAAAATGCAAATCGTTTCACTTTCATTGAACACACAGTCACACAGATACACAGTCAACCTGCATAAATACAAAAAAAAATATTGTATGGAACATAACTTCATATATGAATCATCTGAAACGGTCTTCATTTAATGTGGAGATTAAGTTTTTAAAGCTTTCCTTCCTTCTCTCCACTAAATTTTGATTTCTATAGAGTTTTTGTCGCTATGGTCAAGTGAATTTTCGTGTATTTATGTATTTGAAATTAAAACGAGTTTGTCATTTTCAGGGTTTGGCCGGAACCAAAAATCAGTCATAACAGATTAACATAAAAATTATACATGCGTAAATGTGCGTGTGTATCTACACATGTATGTGTGTAAATTCATACATACACGACCATATATGAGTAGGTATCTCAAATGCTTGCTGCATGTGCGTCAATGGATTTGTTGTTATTGTTGACGGATCTATTAATGCCGGTTCGAATGACCTTTGCTTATATGTTTTGATTATTATTTTTTTTTTTTTTTGATTTTTTTATGTATCCTCGAATTTAAGTCATATGCTACGATGTTGGAAGCAAAAGTCTGTCATGTAGGATTTGAAAAGAAAGATTTTTGATATTCTTAATCCTTACGAGGAACAAGAAAGCATGATCTTGAGGATGTTGAGGTTTTATGTCAAAGAAATGAATTTCCGAAAGTCTTATCAAAAGCTCAAGCGTTTGACCGAATGTTTTAAGCCCGGAGTTTCTTTCTACAAGGACAATAATGGAAGTCTAGTTGCAGATGCACAGGAATCACTGAGACTATGGAGAAGTCACCTTCTCTAACCTACTTGGCGGCGATGAAGAGAATAATACCGCCGATGGAAAAGCATACCTAGAACCACCAATTGATGATGGCCCGCTTGTAGAGCCACCGAATTATAACGAGGTCTACTCAGTAATTAAAAAGTTGAAGAATAACAAAGCGGCAGGCTCCGATGAATTGCCAGTTAAGTTATTCAAGACCGTTGGCGAAGAGTTGGTAAGGCATAGGCACCAACTCTTATGCCCAACGATTGGAATCTCAGTGT
This sequence comes from Leucophenga montana, assembly GCA_035044765.1. Taxonomy (NCBI): domain Eukaryota; kingdom Metazoa; phylum Arthropoda; class Insecta; order Diptera; family Drosophilidae; genus Leucophenga; species Leucophenga montana. The sequence continues at coordinate 135,485 of JAWNNQ010001053.1, forward strand.
TCTTTGTCCTATCCTCAGAAAAGGAGACCCCGCTGTCTGCGCGAACAACCGGGGAATAAGTCTCCTTTCAATAGGATACAAAATTCTTTCCTGCGTACTGTATAAACGGCTGGAGCCATACACGAATGCACCGATAGGCCAAGAGATACCAAGAGAGGTTTCAGGCAGGATGATGCTTTATCGTGCGATTTTTTCAATCTCTTGATGGAGTACATACTACGCCAATGCCCATACGTAGAACGGTCGGGCACGATCTTTCATAAGGAAGTGATGCTACTCGCATATGCTGATGACATAGACATCATCGGCATCAACGAACGGCGAGTTAGGGTAAGCCGTTCTCGGAGATTGAGAAACAGTCACGTCTCACGAAGTACTTGGTGTCCACTCGCAGAGCATCAGCGCGTCTTGGACGGTCTGTGAGTATGGAGAATTTTAACTTCAATGTTGTAGTAAACTTCGTCTATCTGGGAACAGAAATTACCAGCGACAACAACGTTAGCCGAGAGATCAGACGAAGGATCACCCTTTCTAATTGCTGCTACTTTGGGCTCAGCAAGCAAATTAGAAGTAGAGCCCTCTCTCGAACTACGAAGATAAAAATCTATAAGGCACTGATAGTCCCGGTGCTGCTGTATGGCGCAGAAGCATGGACCCTGACATCAACGGATACAGCGTCCTTTGGAGTATTCGGGAGAAAGATTCTTCGTAGGATTGTTTGTCCCCTTAGAGTTGGCGTCGAGTTTAGGACCCGTATGAACCACGAGCTGTATGAGCTGAATGATGAGGTTGACATAGTCCAGCGTATTAAATTCCAGCGGCTGCACTGGGATGGTCACCTCATCCGGATGAACCCTGAAGCTCAAGCACTAAATGTTTACGACGAAAACCTGAACTTGATTGGTGGACGGCGTCAGAGAGGACTTCCGAGCTTAAGATGGCAAGATCAGGTCTATGATGACCTGAAGAAACTCCGGACTGCCAGCGACTGGCGCCGAATCGCGCACTAAACTACACCGAATTGTGCGCTTTCCTACGTGCGGCCTTGACCGATAGACGCTTGTAAAGCCACCTAAGTAAGTAAGTAATCCTTACGAGTATCTATTTTATGTCTTTAACATAATTTCCTTTAAATTAAGCGCTGGTGCGCTAAATGGGCATAAGCATAGACTAACAGGTTATATTAAGTTTGTGCAAATATATGTAACACAGGAATACTTAAAACCACCATTGGTAAGAGAATCATATCCTATACTTGCATAATCTGTTCATGGTGAGTTTCACTTTTAAGAATGATATTCCTCTACAGCAGCTAATCACCATCGTAAACAGGTAAAGGCGAAGGACAATTGTTTTCTTAACTTAAGCAGAATCAACGCTTTTTCGATACCCTTTTTCGCACTAATTATAAAAATAGTATTTCCTACCGGAGTTGAATATAAATACATACTGACATCTATAAAATGAAATTTTTGAAGATTTAATACATCATTTTTCGAATTTTCCGATTAGGAATTGACGAAACTAAAATAAAGTATTGTAGAATTATATTTAAGTATAATCAATCACACTACAACAATCATAACTACTGTGTGCAAAATTATAAAAAAAAAATTTATGGTAGACTCCATGTTCTTTTGGGCTACACAAAGAATAAAGTCTGCGAGGATAACGAAACAATTCCAGCTTTAAAATGGAATATTACATCGGTTATTCGAGTCATTCCGGTCGCAAATTTTTAAAATATCATCGGAAATATGGCTAAAAGAGTCAAGTTTCTACGGGACAGTCGTGGTGAATATATTGGGGAAAAGTTTTCGTTTCTTAAAAACCATTATAACTCGAATCTTATAAAAAAAAAAAAACATATTGACTACAATTTTTGGATTTGTAAAATACTTATCAAATAAAACCATCATACTGAACTTTTGTGATTGCTCATCACTAGTGGCCTTCGAATTGACGCGTGATAGTATTGTCAAATGGTTCCTCTATATATATGGTGACTTTACTGTGCTTTACGGATGCTTTATGGATCTATACACACTGTATGTATGTATGCAAGTCGCGGTACAGTATGTTCCGAATCACTGATTATTGTATAACGTATGATACTTTCTCTCAATCGTTTCAACAAAACAAGATGTTCAAATGCTATGAGATGGGTGACATCGCTTTTCCCCGCATTATGGCTAACGACCATGTTATTCAAAGAGTCAGAATACCACCTAATGCCAAACTGCTTTTTATTATCTTCTACAGGTTCGGAAAAACGTTCCGCTGATCTGTACTGTTGTTAATCGCACTTATGTATATATCTCCACTGAGTGGAACATTGCGCGACCAACATCTGGAAATTTTGTTGACAAGGGAAACCTGATTTTCTGTGCTATATTCTATATATTAAGTAGTTGTCTTGTAAACAAAGGGATATAATTTTTAACTCGTTGGAAGTTCCCCAGTTCAGTAGCGCCAGTACAGCTACCCTCGTGTGCTTGACGCCGCCGTAGTAGCTGCACTGGGTGGGAATATGCATCTATCACTGTTACCCCCACTGGGCAGCGCATCCAGCCAGGTTGATCTTCGACATGCTCTGTGTGTGACAACTTAATCTGACCCTACGTGCCAAAGATGGAGACAGTACGAAATGAGGGAGTATATACATAGCTACATAGCATAAGAAGGAACTCTTGTTATCATATAAGGGTAACCGATATGTATGGTCCACCTTCCAATGTCATAATCAAGATAATTTTCAGTTCCCTTTTAAGAGCGGATTCCGATTGTGGTAGTTATGCTACCATGCTAGAGCTTATTGGACTTTCTCCAATCAAGCAGTTACGGCACGTGTACCAATATAAAACTGTGTACATGTACCCCAGCCCCCTTGTTAAATCGAAAACTGGAACCAATTGTGATCCATACAACAAACAAAACCGTAAAAGGTACGAGTATCATACCTATACTCGGCCACCGCGACAGTTTAACTATTTTCGAAAGAAAAATCGAATATTTTGATCGCTTTTATCTTTTAATTATAGCTTTAAACAATTTTAAAGTTTACTAAAATCGCTTAGTTGTACAACAAACAATCCAAATGGGTTTACGCATTATTTGTTATTGTATTTATCATTTTCCTTTTTTCTTTATTGTTTTTGTATTCGAAAAAGTAGTTTATATAATAACAATAAATGCTGTCATCGAAAGGTGACACAAAATGAATTTCAAATATTTTGGATTTCTTTTAGCTGTTTTGGTGTTGTTTTGTTTGTTTAGCGGTTTCTTTTACGTTTGGGCCCAATCAATCTCAAAATTAAATAATTTTTTATGTTGCAACTGTGAGACCGACGGACAGACATACATATAGGCATGCTTAAATGCAGCCAGGTAAATACAATAAATACTTATGTATACAAACAGCAAGACAACAATGTCATTAGCCAAGTCGTATTTAGCCGGCTCTCGATGAAGGTGTTGGGATGTCACGCACGAGTGTGCTCCTAAGCTAAGGTCAGACGCGCAAATAATTTGCACAAAATTTATGTATGTACATTTGGCAAAATCATATGTTTTTCGACAATTCCCACAGTCAGATGTACAGCAAATCATTTGCTACGCAAATTTTGATGCAAATTTAGGTTGCGCACAAATTATTTAGTTTAGTGGTCATATAGTATGCGGCAAACCCAGTGTTATGTGTGGCTGTATGAGGCGATCATTTGCCAGATTTCATTTTGAAAAATAGACTAAACAAATTGTAAGGGTCTAAATTTACAGAAAATAAATATATCATAAAACAATATTGACTTTTATTAAAATTAGTAGATGTGTAAGATGCCGCCATATTGAATTTCAACTTGATATTGACGTTTTCCATACAAATCCATAAAAGTGAGCTGTGTGTTTATATGGAACTACCTCAAAAAGTGGGCACTACACGCCCATTTGTAAATTTATATGAAGCGGTTCTCCACTAGAATCCACTAAATCATATTTCAAGCTAATATTTATTTAAATAAACATTTCTTTAAAAAAAAACACAAAATTGCACGGTGTGTTTGTATGTAGGCTACCCCAAAAGACTGGGCGGGCCACGCCCGTTAGTCTATGTATGTTAAGCGGCTGACGATAAAAAGGCAACACATTGCATTTCAACCTAATATTGACTTTAATAAAGAAGTTTTCATACAAAAAGTCAAAAGTGGACAGTCGGTTTGTATGGGGGCTACCCCAAAAAGTTGGCGGGTCCCTCCCATTAATGTATATGTCAAGCATTCGTCCACTAAAAGTTACCATATTATTAAGTTGATATTGACTACAATAAAAAAGTTTTCCATACAAAAAGTCAAAAATGGGCGGTGGGTTTGTATGGGGGCTACACGGGTCAATCTTGATACTCTATTAAACTGCAATAAAAATAGGTGTATGTGCAAAATTTCAACTGGATAGCATAAAAATTGGTCCCCAAAATATGCGCAACAACATACAGACGGACAGACAGACAGACAGACGGACATTGCTAGATCGACTCGTCTTGTCGTAAATATGCTTTATGTGGTCTACGATGCCTCCTTCAATGCGTTACAAACTTTAAGACCAACTGATAATACCATTTCACAGTATGTGTGAATGGTAAAAGAAGAATGGTTTAATGCTGCAGTTGAGTGCGCTCGAGTTCGAGATACCCTGTAACTATTTTAAGGCTCCATATAGTCACCATTATTTATATTCTTCAGTGATCAGATGTGGATATATGTTGGATATTTTATTAGATTTAAAGGAAAATTAGAATTAATTAAAAATAACAACAAACAATTTTAATTTTTGTCAAACTTAAAAATGGAGGGCAAGTTTGTATGTAAGCTACCTCTTATAGTGGCCGGATCGAGACCAATACGCTATATTTCATTAGGATTTACGTAAAATACACCAAATGTTGCTTTTTATCCTGATTGCAAGATACACACATACACAGTTTGGCCGCTTCTGTTCTACCAATTTGTTTGTAAGAACAAACGCCCAAACGCGATAAAAATTTGCACATGGCTGGTCACACACAGCAAATCATTTGCCATACAGGCACATTCGCAAACATGGCCAAACATAGGGTGGCAAACATTTGGTAGTCAAAACATTTGGTAGTCACACATTTGGCAAACGTATTACCGCTTTTAAGCCAATGTTATCCAAATGTTTTACGAGTCTGACCTTAGCTTTACTATGTGACGTTGTATATACGTCAGCATCAAAGACATTTTGCATATACTGCGCCATCCATGACACGCCGCGTACGTGGTACATATATATCTACTAATATATACAGCCACAGCCACTTCCTCTGCATTTGCACTCTGAGTCAAGTATGCCGAGCACGCGCTTTAAACTCATCAGTGTGCATTTATTGTATGAACATGCAGCGGCTGGATGGGAATTGAAACAGTATATACGCTGCTATGCTTGCCGACTATATACATACATACAGATATACATATATACACATACCTACATACTATATATTTGATTGCAGCTAACGATTGATTGCCGCTATTATCCGCCGCTATTAGTTGCCGCAGTCGCTGCCGTAAGCCAAAGTTATTCACCTTTCGCCCGAAAATCAAGTTAACGGATTTGACGCATCTTTGCGGTATTTTGTAGGTGTCTGCTATGTAAAATTTCGCTTCATAACCAATCTATCGATTCGTGCACTATGGGCCTAAGTGGCTCAAAAATTTATCAAAAAGTTTGTAAAGTCTTGAAAAATTAGTCGTTTCAAAATTGGCATCACTGTGCTAAGTTATGGGTGTATTAATCCAAATATTTTAAGAAATATTTAAGACAATTTTTATATACCCTCGTATAATTTGACACACAAACAAACTAGAGGTCGTTCGATATATATAGATACATGGTCAAAGTTTTACACAAAAACAAATTTTACAAATTTATTATACATACCTACTTTTTATGTATATATAGCGTAAATAACATTGAAATCTGCGTCGTAAAAAGGCACCTTCGGAGACTCCATAAGGAATGTAAATCTGTATACTCGTATAATTGATTAATTTGACAAGACGAATACAAGAAATATTAACACTTCCATTAAATCAGACCACCACCAAATGGTATTGCGACTCGTGGAGGAGCTATCATCCCAAGCTGTTTTCTATTTACTCTCGAGTACAACAAGCCAAAAATCAAAAAATTCGAACCATACATTCATAACTTAGGTTTTTTTTTTTTAAATTTTTGTCGAGATCCATTGGAAAATCTGAAATAAGATTGATAGTTTTATAGTAATATACAATAAACTTGTTCTTGTTAACAACTTTTTTAAAAATACCAAAAATGCCGGAAAACTTTAAAACAAACAAGCTAATATTCCATTTGGCTATTGTGGCCAAAACGCCTTAATATTTTGTATTTGGTAACAGTGTCGGTGCAAGGGTGCATAGTATACTTTCCGGTCAAATTCAGCTCGATGAGACGAATCAATCTATACGCGTACATACTACGAGCTGTGTTCAAAGAGTAAGTTGACTTTTGGTAGACTCTTCACGAAACTATGTTTACAGTTTCAGCTATGTAGCATGTTTAGTTTGTTTGTAAGTGGCATTTTCTGCATTTTCTGCTCGGCGATTTTCTGCTATTGGAAAAAATTGAACAAAGAATTTCCATCAAATTTTGTGTAAAAAATGCAATTAAGTGCTCCAAAACACTTGAAATGTTGACAGTGGCATACGGTGAAACTGTTCTGAGAAAAAAAAAAATGTTTTCAAGTGGTACAAACTCTTTCAAGATGGCCGGGACGATGCCAATGACGAACCTCGCTCTAGACTCCCAAGCACGTCAACAACAGATGAAAACGTTCAAGCAGTGAAGAAAATTGTTTTTGAAAACCGTCGAATCACTTTCAGAGAAGTTGCTGAGGACGTTGGCATATCTGTTGGCTCGTGCGATGACATTTTTTCGAACGTTTTGGACATGAGACGTGTGTCAGCGAAGTTTGTTCCGAAACTGCTTAATTTTGATCAAAAGAACCGTCGCATGAGCATCGCTCAGGAGCTATTGAATGTCGTCAACAATCATCCAGATTTGCTCAAAAGGGTCATGGGTATATGGTTATGACGTCGAAACCAAAGCCCAATCGTCACAATGGAAGAGCCCAGGTAAGCCAAGACCGAAAAAAGCACGACAAGTTCGATCAAATGTCAAAGTTTTGCTCACTATTTTCTTCGATTACCGTGGCGTAGGGTATTAGGAGTTCTTACCACATGGACGTACGGTCAATAAAGAGTATTATCTTGAAGTTATGCGCCGCTTGCGAGAAGCAATACGAAGAAAATAATAATTTTTAGCTTGTGCATCACGCAATAATATCCCTGCTCACTCATCTTTGCTTGTGAGAAAGTTTTTTTCCAAAAACAACACCACAATCATGCCATATTCATATCCATATTCAACGGATTTGGCACCATGTGACTTCTTCCTTTTCCCAAAACTGAAGAGACCTATGAAAGGACGGAGATTTGCAACAATTGAGGAGACCAAGACTGCATCGCTGGAAGAGCTCAAGGCTATACCGAAAAGTGCTTACTGAGAAATGCTTTGAGGGTTGGAAAAAGCGTTGGCACAAGTGTATTATATCTGAGGGGGGATTACTTTGAATATTGATGAATAAATAAATATTTTTTCATAAAAATACAAAGTCATCTTACTTTTTGAACATACCTCGTATAAACTCTTTAAATTTCACATTTTGCTTCATGTGTGTAATAACTCAAATTAGTGCCTTGGTGTATTGGTTTAAAGTTTGGTATGGTGACTTTCTGTTGGCAGAAACATTAGCTAAGATGAATGTGAATTATAAATAAATAGATAAAATATAATAGCCGATTTATAGAGGAAGGCTATAGGCTATATATATCGTCATGCTAAGGCCAATAGGAGCGGAGCACAAATATTAATATAAATCTAAAATCTATATATGTATGTATGTGTGTATTTGAAAGGTGGGAAGGACCACACAATTTCATTGTTGTTGTTCAACTGAACGCTAGATGTCGCACCAGCTGGTCATGAGCTAAACGGGTCAATGTTCCTACTTGTAGGCTGAATATATATGAATGAACAATGTGTATCTACATACATAACAAATTCAAAAGTGTTATTTTACAATTAAATCGCAATTTTCATATTAGTTGCTTGTGAAGAGTATTGAAGCTTCGCTTCTACCGAATTTCACTTTTTCTCTTTTTTATTTGAAAAGTACGTACTGCCAAGATACTTAGTATTAATTATATTGCTTTTTGTGCACTTTTATTCAAAATCTCTTCCATAGTGCAGTGATGATGCCAATGACTTCGAGCTTCATGCAAAGTGCAATAACAACGCATCGGCTTTGCTCGGCAAAACATACACACGTATGGTGAATATGGAGAACAGCAGCCACTGTCAACACACCTGCTCAAATCTTCGTCTGTTCGACGTGCTGTCAGTTTGTTTGCACATAGTCGATTTCATCTGTCTTCAATGTTGACCAATAAACGCGTGGCTGCATTTAATTTACGGTGACTTTTTCACGCTTTATGCAATACGTTGTGCGATTGGTGTATAAATTAGTTCACTATGTTTGTAACAAACACTGGGATATGTTGGAGAACTCAAAAAATCTGCATTTCTCTCGATAAGCTCTCGACATGATTACTCAATTTTACCAAGTTTGAGTTCTTTGCATTTACAGCATTTAGTGTCTCAGTTTTAATATTGTTGTAAAAAATTATACGAGAAAATTTTCGAATAATTTCATACATACATTAAGATGTAGTAACTTGATATCAGAGATTTTATAATCAGAAATTTTAACGTAATGAAAAATTCGGCCATCGCATATGTTCAGAATTCATTTTACCGTATTCTCGGACATAAGCTTATTCAAATGAGATTGCACCTAAACTGTCTGGTATAGCTGCACTACAAACCCCAACATTAATGTTTATGCTTTGCTTGTAACTAGGGTTTCAGCAAAATGTAGGATGAAACGCATACACAAACTTTCCGTTCTTAAGTGTGTCTGAAGAATAGTACTTTTAGGAACATAACTAAATGTGAGTGATATGTTGAACGAAAACAAGCCTGGAACGAACCAAACGGTTAAAAGGCATGTTATTAGGAAATTATAGATGGGAATATACGAACTAACGTTTCATCTGCAACGATACAAAAAACTGTTAGGCAAAAACAATTTAAAATGTAGGAAAACCTATAATAGTTCAAGAACGTGTACACCAATACGTTTCAATTATAGACGTCCGTAGGTTAGCATGTGATAAGTATGGCAAAAAGAGCTTTCAG